>ONZE01000333.1:0-15840 GCA_900322265.1 Macarthuria australis
GTAGCTTCTTTGTAGTTTCCTGTCCAATTGTCATTGAGTTATGATGATGAAGCTAAGCAATGAAGATGAAATTGGAAATTTTTATGAGAGCAGAAGTGCAGTGGACCTAAAATATTTTAAATATATTTTGGCGAATGGCAACGGATAAAACATTACATTTGGGAGAGTTGGTAGAAGGTAGCAAGCTCCCAAGAGGGAGTTGTTGCTCCAATCTCATGATGGGTTGCCACCCTTTCTTCAATAAATTATTGACTTTCTATAGTGAATAATGTAACTGGCATTCAGCATCATATTTTACTTCTTATTTCTCTTGTATTTTCTTAGCTTTTGATTTAGAAAATTGATTGCTTCTGGCTAGTATTTTCTATAAAGTGGCATAGATCTATACTTCTTAACATTTGCTTCCCTTTGTCTCTAAGTAGGCTATAGTTTGTTTGCATCACATGGTAGCAATAATGATTTTTTTTTAATTTTTTTTCTTTCCCTCTTCTAGATTATACTTTCTAACAAATATCACTGAGACAAGCTATGGCGAGATGAGCTTTAGTGTAACTTGTTACACCCCTGAGCCAAAAATGAGAGATGAATGGGTTTTGAATTTCAAATTCGTGCTGTTTATGTATCTTGATCACAATGGTCATCATTGTGCCGTTTCCCTCCCTATCTTTTACGGACTTCTAGGCAAATATTTTCTGTAAATGTTATTTTGTTGCTTAACTATGTTTTGCTTTACATTGTCAAATATCAATTATTGAGTTGATGCAAAAGAACAAATCTAACTATAATAGATCATGCTCCTACCTTTAAATAAATCCTAGTGATTATACTTTCCTGTTTTACTTCAGTTGAATGCCCAGTAATCAGTTGAATGCCCAGTAATCAATCTTCTTTAATCACACTGAAGCATCTCAGCCAGTTTTATCCTTCTAAAACTGTAATGTGTATCCCCAAAACTGCAAACATATCTAGGTTGCCCACATTGAAATGTTATCCTTTAGAAACAGGAAATGTGGAAATTCCTTCTATAAATTCACATGATAAGAGTCTAAACCTATGTCCTTATCAATTAATGGACTAATCTAGATTGTTGGATTTTTCGCAATAAATTAATTTACTCATATTCAGGTTCTTTTTGTTGGAGCCAGAGTGCTTTACTTGTGCAATCTGCCAAGATGGAGGCCATCGCTTGGACGGGCTCTGGAGACGGGATACTATCAGGAGGGAAAGAAGTGGTTTTATGGAAAAGAAACATAAAGTCTTGGGAAATAGCATGGAAGTCCAGAATGGAAGTTTCTCAAACTCTGGTTTCTACGACGTGGTCGGTTGAAAATCCTTCAGCGACCGGCACGTATCCTACTAATCTTCATGCTGGAGGACTACCTTTTATGACCTGCAAAGGAAGTAACTATGTTAGTGTATTCCAGAATGATGGGAAATCTGGATATGTTGCTGATGAATTACGACATCCTCAACCTGTTTTTGCAATTCAGTGGAGACCTTCTGCAGGACGTCAATCAAATGGAAATGCTTTAAATGCACCAAGACATGTTCTGTTGACAAGTTGCTTGGATGGGGCTGTGAGGTTGTGGAGTGAGATTGATGGAATTAAGATCTTAAAAGGCAACAAAGATTATCGTGATCCGTCGACCTCAAGGAGATCTTTTTGTGTTGTTTCCGTCATCGAGATTAACCAATCCCTGAATGGAGTTTTAGGCACAGATATTTTTATTAACTGGGCACTGGACATACAAGGCCTAGTTTGTATGAGTGACGAAGCTAGCGAACTTTTCTCTGCTGAGAGACGCCAAAAGGACGAGGTTGGCAGGTGTGAGTGGTTGATTGGGCTTGGTCCCGGCAAAATGGCCACTTTTTGGGCTGTCCACTGTCTGGATGACATTGCCACAATGCGGGCTCCACGAGTAACGTTATGGAAGAGACAGGAAGTACTGGGACCTGCTTTGAGAAGCTTCCGTGGAAATGATCAACCAAGGTGTACTGAAGGATCACTCTTTGAAAAATTTGCCATATGGAGGAATCGACTGTTTGGTCCACCCACCATATGCTCAATAATTCAATTGTTACCCTGCAACTCCTTGGCATGGTCTGTATTATATAGTCAATCATCAGTAAATGCACAGGAAAATTCTTCTCAAAAACATGAAACAGATAACAGTTTGTCTGGTCAATCTGGAGGAATCTTGGATACTCTTGGTCATACTGGTAAAATTTTGCAAGTTGCTGTGCATCCTTCTATGAGTGAAGTTGGTCTTGCTGTTTCCTTGGATTCTACCGGGTTACTTATATTTTGGTCCGTTTCTAACCCTACTAATAGCGTTTCGGGCCTGCCAACGTTTAATCCTTCTTGGCAACTTATAGGGAAAACTACTCTACAGGATACTGTTTCTCAGGGTATGATTTTGCATTGGGCACCGTTATTGTTGAATGAATGCCAGATTCTTCTTGTTCGACACGTTCAAGGAATAGATTGCCTTGTTGTCAAAACTTGTGAAACCAAAGAAGAGAAGATATTATGCCATAAACTCTGCACTCTTCCTTTTGTAGGTCATGGTCACATAGATGTGCCTGAAAAAATCATCTCAGTTCCCTTACATTCCACATGCAAAGAGACTTTTAAATTCAATAGTTTCCTGCTTCTAGGGGTATGGATGAAGAATTGTCAGGCCGAATTGTGGAAAGTGACCTTGCATTCCCATGAAATTTCTGAAATTTGCTGCCAGTACAACTTTGACCCTGGAAGTAATACCGAATCCGGCTCATGGATATATAAAACTGACTTTGCTGGTAAAACATATTGTATGGTTGTGAATTCTTACTCATCATATTTTCCAGATGTTTGCGATCAAGTTACAAGTGTCGCTGTGGTTTCTCCTAGTTTATTTATGCCTTATATACCTCAAAAGCTAGATCTAGTGAATGATTATTCTCTGACTAATTTTCCGTATCACATGGCTACGGGACACTCTGATGGTATATCAAGACTCTGGAGGATTAACTTGTCCGAATTATCAGTCTCTCATACACCTTTTGAGCTTGTGGGTATGTTTAGTTCCTTCCAGGGTCCGATTACTGCAATATCTGTCTATGGTTCAGGTCAGAAGATTGCAACCCTATGTTCAACCAGTCGTATAAGTACTGCAAACACGCTTTGTATATGGGAGCCTCTATATTTGGCAGGTACAGGGACTGTTGAATTGGTAGACAAGATATCCCTGAATGGAAATGTTGTGGCTTTGCATTGGTTTCTCATCCAAACTAGGTTGTTTCTTGGGGTCTGCTTTCAAAATGAGTTGCACATATATTGCCAAAGGGGGCGTAGCGCGCAGACTCCGTCAAACCCAAGAAAAGATTCAGAAGCCTCTGTCTGGATTCGCGTTGCCGTTGTGCGTACGTCACGTACTATTTTTGACTTCCTTTTAGGGCCTAGGGAAACGATTATCATTATCCATGAGAAGTACTTTAGTCTCTTCAACCAGTGGTCATTTCTTAAGGATAACAGCCATCTGATTGATGGCCATTTGTCTCCAAATAGTTATTTTTCTGTTACAAATAAGATGGATATTGATGGTCTTGCATTTTTTATGGGGAAAATTCATATATTTGAAGAGTTACCGGTTGAAGAAAGCAGCCAAGGGAGCACATTCAGCTCTCCTTTGACGAAGGCACACAATAATTCACCCAGCCGTCTGCTTGCAAATGGTACTCAACCAATTGATAAATTGCTCAACAAGACTCGCTTCTTGAAGATGACAGAAGCAGCTGAGATATTATGTGGTCCTTTGCCTTTCTACCACCCTGAGGCACTCTTGATGAATATATACTCAGGTATACTTAAAAATCAGACTTTTTTGTAGCTAATTCAGTTATTAACAAGAAAGAAGTTGAAAAAGTGTTGCCGATTTTCCTTTAAATAAGGTTGATATTCGCTGCTCAGAAAAGGACAGTGAATAATGGCTGCCCTCCGCCACACATTGACCCCCAAAATATTTCTTGTTATATTATGTCCTCGGCTAAATGTCAATACTTACATATTCCCAAAGGAAAATGTTGGAAGTTTTATCTGAGAAAGGATATGATCCGAGCTTAGGGGCAAAGTACGTATCTGATAGATTTCTTTTCATGAAGTACAATCCAGTGTAAAGTTTGGGCTTTCTCTTGGGAGCTTCACTGATAAGAATTCACACTTACTGATTCTTCAGGGATTCTCTCCGTCCCCAAATACTTGTCTATAACTTGTCGATTTTGACTTTGCATAGGAAATTATTTGTTCCTCTCTGCTCTCTTATATTAGTTAATTACCTTTTCGAGGTTAATGCTTCACATGTTAAGAAGAAAATTTTAACACTGAATTGTTTGGAGTCACTGAATGCATATTTTTTTACGCTCATTTCCTCTCTCTAATGTCTCTCTCCCTTGACAAGTGATAAGTGTAATCCAGTAAAATTGTTTAAAGACATTCCTGTGGTGAAAAGATTCTTGAAGTCCTCATTGGGATGTAGCTTTTGCTGTTTTATGTTTCTTGACATCTGCTGTTTTATGTTTATCTACATTACTAGATGGTTGTTTTGTGTTGTCATAGGCAACTGGAAACGTGCATATGTAGCTGTTTGTCATCTTGTTGAATGTCTAGCTGCAAACTCTACATTTGGGCAAAGACTAATACCTGAAAAGTCTACTCCCATCATTAGACAGATCAAACTGTCAAATTATTTTGAAGGACAATTACCAAGAAGTGGAGCTAGTCTAGGATTTCAGGGGAACAAAGATCTCAATACAGTCACTTGGGCTTCACATTCAGAAATAGGGTTCATGCAGTATGATGATGTTACAAATGGCAGTTTCAGTGCATCTGCAAAAAGTTCCAAGTCTTGTGGATTCAATGAAATGGTGGAGAAATTGTACGTACTTAAAGCGGTCACGGAGTCACAGAAGATGGAAATGTTTGCAATTGTAGACTTTCTGCGTGAAATTAGTAACCCACAATCTGCTTCTGTATATGAAAGTCTAGATAAACCAGGAAGAAGGTATGTGTGAATCTAAATACTTCTGTAGTTTTTTTCCTTTTTTTTATCTGCCAAGGGGAAGAACCTCGAGGTACAAAGTCTACTCATTAGCTTGACTAGGTCATCATAAGTCTACTATGGATTGTTCCTACGGCATCTTCCTGGACTTTTGGTTGGGTGGGTGGGTGGGGGTGTAAAAACTAACTGCATCTATCTGGTTTACCAAATTATTTTTAAAAATATTTAATGTGGGATGACCTGAACATTTGTTTCACTGTGACAAAACACAATTTAACATTTAATTTCTTGTGCTGCATTATCTTTTAACTAGGAAGGTTCCAAGAGAGGTTGTCCTCCCAAATGCAGTATATCCAATTTAAAACTGTCATAGCTTGTAGTTTACTGAGATGTGCTGCATCGGAAAATAAACGGAGTACCAGAATTCCTTGGATGGAATCAATTAATTTTTCCAGAGGCTTATTTTCACTACTTACCAGCTATTTAAGTTAACAAGCCTTCAAATAAATCATCTCCTTCCATGGGGGCAGTTTATTCTGCAACTATGTGTTTTCTCTCTCTCTCCCTGAAATATTTAAGTTGTATCTTTTAGTTCATTGAGTTTCTTTTACTTGTGTTTCTCAATAAGGCGTCACCATATGGCTTTTTTTTCTTTCTGGCAAAAGTTTTAGAATTTTCTGACACTTGTTTTTGTGCTCTTATGGAAGGTTTTGGTGCGCAATAAGGCTTCAACAACTGGATTTTCTTAGAAGATATAGTAGAATGCCATCTACAGAAGAATTAGTCGTGGACTCTAGACTGATAGATTGGGCCTTTCACTCGGATTGTCAAGCAAACTTGTTTAGTAATATTCTTCCGACTGAACCAACTTGGGAAGAAATGCGGAAGATGGGTGTTGGCTTTTGGTTTACAAATCTTACAGATTTGCGCACAAAGGTATATTTGTTGGTTTAGCAGTATTAGTTCTCTCTTCTGTTGTTTTTGGGGTTATTAGTGAGTAGTTTGGTTCCTATATGAAACTGGTTCAAAGTTCTATTCATGGCTCCCCCTTAGGAATTTACTTGTACAGGGCGGCGTAAATGCATCTTTGATTTGGGCTGGAAGGGTGTTACTGGTTGCTAGTGCTATGTTGATACAGTTGCTTACACACTCCCTTCATGCCAAGTAGTATTCGAAATGACGCGAATTTCGCAAGTAGGTGGTCATGGTTTATTTACATGTCAATATTTCCATCTATCTTCCAAATTATCTTATTAATATGAAATTTAGTCTCTTTTCCTTTGGTTTCAATGTAGCTGTCCATGCACAATAAAGGTCAACAATATGTCATAACTTATAAGTATGAGTGCTGTTATCCTTCAATGTGTTAAAATGTTGATTTCCGTAGTTTTTACACATGTCATATGCCTGGTTCCTTCTGTCTTTTGAATAATCACGTATTTATCTTGTTATTTTTTTTATATTGAGAATATGTTTGATATTCGATATTATTTGGAACATTGACACTTCACTTGGAAGCTACTGTGAGTTCCTTAAGTCAGTAATGGAGCAATTAATATTTCAAAATATCTTTTGCAGGAGTCCCTCTATTTCCTTTTCTAATTTCTGCTCTTTGGTACGTATTTCTTGGCGTACTAATATCTTCAATGTTGTAAGAGTTCGCTTCTTTATCAAAGACGAAAGAAAATGAATTTCTGCTATTGATTTGTTTGTGTTGTCTTCAAAAAACTTCAAAACATGGAGTGCCTAGGAAGTGTCCACTTCATACCAGCTTTTAAATATCTTATGCAAGTTGTCTTTCTGCAGATGGAGAAGCTGGCTAGATCTCAATATCTGAAGAACAAAGATCCAAAGGCCTGTGCTCTGCTGTATATTGCATTAAATAGACTTCAAGTCTTGGCTGGGCTTTTCAAAGTTAGTAGGGATGAGAAAGACAAGGCCTTAGTTGCATTTCTATCTCGCAATTTCCAGGTGTGCTACGAAAAATCTTGAAGTTGAGTGATTGATTATTTCACACAACTAAAGAAAATGTCTTGAGAAATCCTGCATTACAATTTATTTGAATTTTTTTAAAAAAAGTTTTATTAGTTTGGTTTCTATTAGAATATAAATAAAAGTTGATCCTAATACAGGAGGAGAAACATAAAGCTGCTGCTTTGAAAAATGCTTATGTATTGATGGGAAGGCATCAGTATGACCTGGCGATTGCTTTCTTTTTACTTGGTGGTGATATTACATCAGCAATCAATGTTTGTGCTAAGACTCTTGGAGATGCCCAGCTTGCTCTAGTCATATGTCGCCTTGTTGAGGGGCAAGGTGGGCCGACTGAACGCCATCTGATATCAAGGATTTTACTTCCATCTGCTATTGATAAAGGCGACTACTGGCTTGCAAGTCTTCTAGAGGTGACCTAATACTAATATCCGTAATGCGACTTATTAATGTTCACGTTTCTGCTGGACGCCCCCATGATATTAATTCTCACAACTATGCTCACAACAACTCTCTTTTGTTGCAGTGGATATTGGGGAATTACCTCCAATCTTTTCTCGTTCTTCTTGGGTTGCAAGGGGGCTCTCATGTTAGCGAGTCAGAACAGTCATTTAAAAATGCCGCTTTTCTGGACCCCAGCATTGGTCAGTGCTGCCAAATATTGGCAGCCAAAAATAGCCTGAAAAATGCTGTTGGAGAGAAGAATGCTGCTGTTTTGAGTCGTTGGGCTACAGTGATGACTGCTTCTGCCTTTAATAAATGTGGGCTTCCAGTAAGTCCAAGCATTTTAGCTGTTTGTAGTATTGTCATTGCTAGATGAAAAGTGCCACCTTTTTCCCTATAAATTTTCTGACAATTTAATTAGATATAAGTGCATCTAGTTTCAACCCTCTCACTATACACACAGACATGCATTCTTACAAGTATTCCCCGTGTTAAAAACCAAATTAGTCGCTTCTAAATGGCATGGATGTTAAGAAATTTCTAAAGGATGGTAACATGTAAAACTTAAAATGAAAAGTATAATTATGAGAGAGACCCTAAAAATATTACCACGAGAGCATAGTGCATGATTTTCGTTGCATTCCAAATGAGAAAGCGTCACATTGATCTTGGCGTTGTTAGAATGTTTTACCTTTTGAATACGGTGGGTTTTGAATATATGGGTAATATGTGCATGAAAAAGATATGCTTGGTGGCTGATGCTTGGAGATCGCGCTATAAGATTATTGTTTTTTTGGCCGGTACTTGACTGTTGATGCCTAAATATCCGTGTAAGTGTGGCCCTTAACCAGGTATTTGGTAATATATGCATGAAAAATATATGCTTGATGCTTGGAGATCGCGCTATAAGGTTATTGCTTTATTTGGCTGGTACTTGACTGTTGAAGCCTAAATATCCCTGTAAGTGCAACACCTATCAAAAAAAAAAATATCCCTGTAAGTGCAACCACTTATCCAGGTATTTGGTGCTAGAAGAAATTTATTAATAAGATAATCTTAATGGTTCTTATTATGTGTACTTTGAGATCCTCACTGTTTCAGATGAGTAACTTCCATCCCTGTTCAATGTGTGCGTAGCGGTTGTTGCACAAATATATATGTTGATTAAACTTGTCTGCTGTAAATTTAACCAGCATTTCTGACGGGAAAAATAAAAAACACTTCTTTTCATGTAATATGGTTAGCTTGAAGCTTTGGAGTGTCTTTCATCATCAGCCTCTATTCCTGGAGTCGCAGATAAAGGAACAGACTGTTGTACCTCCGAAATTCTACCGCGAATACTGAGGCCATTTCCAGCTGATACTTCTAGGTGGTTGTCTCATGAGCCAGCCTGTCATTTGGATTGCCAAGTCAAATTAGATCTAGCAATGCAGTATATCATGACACTGATAAGGGAGCATCCATACTCGCTCAATACCACTTTACTCTCAGTTGAAACAAGTGCGCGCTTTCAGGAGCATGAGATGGGTCAGCATGGTGCTCTCCTTGAACATTTTGAGCAAAACTTAGATTCAGCCCTTGTATATTTTGAGCAGAAGTTTTCTTTGACCCGTGAATTACTGCTTAACAAGGTTTGATTTCTAATGCCATCTTTCTTCCGTTTGAGTGAAAACAAATGCCGAGGGTTTTTATAATTTCTTATATCTGCAGATTTTTGTTTCATTGGACAATGATAGGCTGTTGGTCCTTGGATATCATCTATTGCATGGCTTTTCTTCTCAAGAACGTTTGCCTGCATTATGCCACATTGTTGGCAGTTCATCCCAGCTGCTAAAGCAATTTATGAATGTTGTTGAATATTTGTCACATTCACTTTCACGATTTGTGACTTTGAGCAGCATAGCTAGTTCCCAAACTATGGATTCATCTGATAACCACTCGTATGTGAAGAAACCATATTGCTGCATCCAGTATTTGGAATTTGTCATGCGGGGTTTCATGTTATCAATCTGTAGCCTAAGAGCTTCTTTATCGGTATTTAATAATGGTAGCACTGACGACCTTATTGTGCAGTGCTTAACCGTTCTTGATTTATGTAACTATTGTATATATTTTGCTTCAGCAATGATTCAACGTAATGTAAATGCTGTTGCTCTATTGCTGCAACCTGTCTTGGTCTCATGTACTGATGGAAACTATAAAGATATCGACATGGGAAGTTTGAGGGCAATCATGGGCCAGGCCGTGGAGGCACTTGGTCTTAACTCACCAAGCGCTAATACATGTGGGGATATACTTGTTACTCAAGAATTGCATAATGAAGACGAGAAGTGGATAATTCTTGCGGCATGTTTGTGGCATCATTTGTCCAAGATTATTAAATTGCAACTGAATGGGTTATCTTATAAGCTAACTTGTAACTCTGCAGATGATATGTCTGTCCTGGATTCTAGTGTATCTCCCCAGCCTGATGATAACATTTCCCTGAAAAATGTCAGACAGATGTTTATGGTCTTTATTGAAGCAATAGGAAACACTTTAACACATGTATCATGTCATTCTGCAAGGCAGCTTGCCGTTTTCTTTTGGATGAAGGTGGAGGATGGAAACCCTAGTTCTACTCTGATGTGGCTGGAGGAATTTAGTCAATCTAAGCCAAGAGTGCTCCATGAGCATCTCGATAGAAGTATTGGTTCTGCGGAAGTACTAGCAAAGTTTTTTGGTGATCCTAAAATAGTCTCTGAAATGCTGGCTCAACTACCGATTAAGTTGTCGCGGCTCATTCAATGGAAGCCCGTTCGAGGGTGGAACCACTTGCCCATAGGTTCATTGGACGAGCATGAGAGGGTCGAAAGTTATAAGCAGGAAGGTGTTTACGATAGCAGTCCGAGTGGCAACAAAGCGGGTGTCCCTTCTACAGATTGTGAGCAGAGTCCTAATGTTCTGGATTCCGATAAAAAGGGGGCAGCTCTCACGAAGAAGGCGGTTCCTTTCCACAATCCTAGGGAAATTTACAGGCGAAATGGAGAGCTACTGGAGGCAAGTCTGTTACATTCTGTAGACTTCTATAATCTTCTTTGGTAATTATGCTCTTTTGCCCATTTGGAATGATTTATTCTGAATATTGGATTAACTGTATAGATTGTATAATTGAACAGGCATTATGTATTAATTCCATTGAACAGCGGCAGGGTGCACTTGCCAGTAACAAGAAGGTATATTTATTAGAGTCGTGAAGCTCCCCCCCCCCCCCCCCCCTCTTGTAGCTTTCTTTTGTAGGGTTACAAGATAGCTGGAGTGCTAATTCCTCGCCAGTACATAGGAAAAGATTAAAAAGAAAGAAGAAAAAGCACGAATAGAAATAGCTGGAGCCTTGCAATTCGCCAATTTAAAGAGATATTGAGAAAACTCTGATAATCATGAATTTCATCAGTACTTGGTTTAACCTATTTTAATCTTGTTATAGATAGTGGACCTGAATTTGAGAAGTCTCTCTCTCTGGAACAGCCGACTACTCCAAAGTTCCTCCTTCCCTGGGTTCCTTGACTATTGGAAGCATCTCATTCCCAAAATGATCTGGGGAGTCAGGCTACCATGGGCAACCCTGGTGTTGCCCCCACAAAGCTACCTGGACGAAATAGTTAATGCTTGTTCAATACTAAATCTGGGAAGGGTTACATTAGGGTACCCGTCCACCCTAGTCAAATCCCCTGGTGGGTTGGGTTGGCGTAGTTGATGGGGGTGTTGGGTGACACTTGATCACATTTACATCGATCACGATTGTTCTGATCTTCTTTTCATTACCAAGAATCTTTAGTGTTAACCATTTAAAATTTTCATCTTAGCCAGGAAGTATCCTGAGATAAACGTACAGATGCCTTTGTAGTTTGACAATGAATTTATGGGTTCACCCCATTCAATTCTTATGTGATGCAGGGTATAAGTTTCTTTAATTGGGATGATGGATTACCTTCCTGGGATACATCAGATTATATCTGGTCAGAAGCCGATTGGCCACGAAATGGTTGGGCTTCGCCCGAGTGTGCTCCAAATCTTACTCATGTTGCTCCTGGTGGACCCCACCTTGAATTGGGGCAAGTCACAGTAGGTGTTGGCTCCGAGACAAGACTTGAAAGAGACTTGACTGGTGGTGGAGCATTTGGACTTCCAGGTTATTCTGGCATTGGTGCTACTGGCTTGGGCTGGGGAATCCAAGAGGATTTTGACAATTTCATTGACCCACCTGCCACATTGGATAATATAAATGCAAGGACTTTGTCTAGTCATCCTTCAAGGCCTTTCTTCCTTGTGGGTTCGAGTAATACTCACATTTACCTATGGGAGGTATGCAACTTTATAACAAGTATGTTGTCGTTGTCTTTTGTAATTCCATGTTGTACGGTTGTGCTATGGATCTACTATAGACATCCTTGTGGATTTTGGTAGATCTGCCAATAGTTTGGGGATTAGTTAAATGCTTTTGAATGTCCCAGTATTTCTTCAGTGTTGTTTAGGGAAGGATTTTATTCTTCACTCTCTCATCCTCATCCTTCTTAAGGACGTCAGTTAAATGTACATCATTTGGGTGTGTTATACGGGGGAAGAGTATTCTTTCTTTGGTTTGACAGAATGGTGCCTTCTCATTACTGTAATTAGGTCATATCATGGCATAGCCTTCATTCTCGATCTTATGGATTGCAAAAGAGATTTTCCGAAACTTGTTATCTTAGCTGTTCAATTAGACCATTGGCAGAGAGTTTCAGTCTTGTAGAAAATATTGGATATGTGGTACTTCACTCCCTCTGTAACATGGTGGCTCGGGGAATTATTTTGAGTTGGACTATAAAACTACATATATTTTGTAGGGGAGTTTAGTAGAAGTTAAGCCACCTACATGTTTGTGCGACAATTTTTTTTATAGATATTCTACCTAGTGATCTGAGATTGAGCTAAACGTATAGGTGGTTTTATGTAAGATTTTTTTTTAAAAAATAAAAACTATGACATTTATTTATAATAGCAATGTCCTGATGTATTGCTTTTCTCCCATAGAGCACTTGAGCATCATGTTCTTGGATGACTGGATCATTTGGCCTATTTTTGCGTGCTAAATTATACACCTAATCACACTGTTGATTTTGCTTGTAATGATTACAGTTTGGTGAAGAGAAAGCTGTTGGGACTTACGGAGTACTCCCTGCTGCTAATGTACCTCCCCCTTATGCTCTTGCATCCATTACTGCTTTGAAATTTGACTGTATTGGCCACAGATTTGCAGACAGTGCATCAGATGGAACTGTATGCACATGGCAACTGGAGGTCGGAGGAAGAAGTAATGTCAGACCAACAGAATCATCCCTCTGTTTTAATGGCCATGCATCGTAAGTATTACTGTATTTTTCATGATAATGTAATTTTGCTCATCTTAAATGTTTTGTACACTGAAAATAAGTTGGATCTTTGTGCATCATATTGTTTCTCTTGGGTTTATTGCCCACGTTGAGCTTTTTTATCCTGCTATGATGTCATCAGACATGGGTATGATAGCAGCATTGTTATGTTCTTTGTTGAAATTGATGGTGGTGGATGTAACTTTAATCACTAAAAATGCATGTGTTAACCATCTGAAGCTTTCAAGCATGGGCTCTCCTCGCATTTCCCTTTCTTTTATAACCCCTCGGTCCCCTCCTTCCGACGCCCCTTGCATTATTGTTATTCCCTATTAGCAATTATTAGTCATTTTGAACTTCAGCATCTTTACCCCTTTACTAATTTAGAGACATTTCTTTTTTCTTTTAAGATTAAAATTTTTGTTTATTTGATTGTATTTTGATCTTTTCTAAGTGAAATGTTGTTTTTACAACTGGTCTGGTGCATTTACGTCAGCATTTATAGAAAGAGGGACATCTGGAAAATAACTGCATCATCAGTTTTCAGATGCGGGTGGCTAAATAGATGGCGAATCAAAGAAATTGTTTTAGCAAATAGGATACCACTTTTTTATCTTTTAGGAAACTTATGTTAAGGTGAAAACTTGTATTATTCGGCTCTGAGATTTCTCTCTTGGAATTTTATAAATCTTTCCTTCCCCCAAAATAACTTTCTTAATTCTGTTTTGGACTTTTGGCAAGGGCTTGAATAAAATACACAAAACAAAATGAGTTTGCGCCCCTCTGCATTGTAAACATTTGCCATTTGTTTGGACAGGGATATTTCTTATGTTGCAAACAGCGGGTCAATTATTGCTGCAGCCGGGTATAGCTCCACTGGTGTTAATGTGGTTATATGGGACACACTAGCTCCTCCAACGAGCTCCCAAGCTTCTGTGATGTGCCATGAAGGTGAATATTCCATTTGAATTTTGGCTGAGGAGAACACTTTTTCACAGCAATTAACTTCCAATCAGAGTACCCGAAATATGGAGATATCTACATTAGGATGTCATATTTGCTATTCCCGGATTAATTGTAAGAATACTGCTTAACATATAGTTATTGGATCAACCCCCTTAACGTAGTTCAGCTGGTAAGAGCATGTGTGTTCCCACAGGTAGGTCTTGGGTTCGAGTCTTGCCATTGGGTGTTATTGTGGTCTATAGGAAATAGTCTCTCTGTTGGTCTTCTAACGGGGGTAAGATTGCGTGCATCATGACCTCTCTATACCCTGCTGTAAGAGTGATTAAACGTGTTGTTTCCTTTACCTTTACCTTTACGTTAGATAGTTATTGGATCGAGAATAACTTTCTAGGTTGATTTTACATAAGAATCGCAAGCTGACTAACTATCGTAAATGGACTTAATTTTCTCACATCTATGATTGTGTTTTCTTCCTCTTTTTTTGGCGTCGGAGTAGGTGGGGCCTCTTCTATAGCTGTGTTTGATAATGACGTGGCAACTGGGTCGATCTCGCCCCTAATTGTTACCGGTGGGAAAGGCGGAGACGTTGGACTTCATGACTTCCGGTATATAGCAACAGGAAAGACCAAAAGACACAGGCATTCCAACAGTGTCGAGAGGGTCACTGATACAGCTACTGTAGATGTAAGATCGAATCTCTCATCCAGTGTAGGTGATCAAAATCGACATGGGATGCTATGGTATATACCAAAGGCTCATTCGGGTAAACCTCTGTTTCTTTTTCTTTTTTTTTTTTTTCGTTTTTTCCCGTCAAAAAGTAAAGAATATCCTCCAAGCTCAGCGTTCTGCGAAGGGTGTTGGGATGAACCCAGGTTATACTAGGTTGGATTCTCCAGAATAATTTGTGATCACCTCGAATCGAACCTGGGTAGTGGCAACAGCTAAGCATGCTAATTTACCGTACTTGTTCCAATTTTACCTTTTGCTCTATTAGTCTCTTAATTCACATCTAATGACTTTCCTTCTTTTCTGCTACTTATTAAGAATTTCCAACGGATAAAACAGTAATATTTTAACTACATTTGTATTTATTCCTTGATTCCTACGCAAATCCTAGAACGTCTAACATTATGGAACGGAGGGAGTATAAAACTACATTTCCCTAACATGTTTTATTTTGATTGTCTTCAATGAAGGGAGCATTACCAAGATTTCAACAATTCCAAATACCAGCTTGTTCTTGACTGGAAGCAAGGACGGAGATGTCAAACTATGGGATGCTAGGAGAGCTAGCTTAGTCTTTCATTGGCCAAAATTGCACGAGAGGCATACTTTTTTCCAGCGTAGTTCCCAGGGCTTTGGCGGAGTGACTCGGGTACCCTTTTTTTCCTAAAGATTAAGCGAACATGTTCTTTGTTCTCTCGACTATTATGGCTTTTGGAACCGGGTATAGTCTAACTCCATGCATCATCTCATTTCTGCAGGTTGGTGTCACAGATATTCAAGTTATCTCCGATGGTTTTCTTACATGTGGAGGGGACGGTTCAGTAAAATTGGTCCAGCTGAATATATAAATTCCCGTTATACCAAGTATTGAAATACATTTGACAAGCTCATGATCATGATTCATGAGGATTTCCCGTCTTCTAAAGCCTTCAGAGAAGTTTTCAACAACTCAACTGTAGTTTTTCATGTGGGTTTCAAGTTTGATTTGATATGTGCTTCTGGATGAAATCGGCAACGGGTCATCTTCGATGAATTTTGATGCAGAGGAGCCTAATTGGACATGGAGTTTAGCAAAATCAGTAAGTCTCTTATATCTGTACATCTATTACATAGAAAACCTTGGACATAACTTTTTGTAGATGGGTTTAGTCATGCTAGACGTGTACTTTTGTAACCTAAGAATCGGGAAAGTTTCATAGACGTGAATGGCTGCTTAACTCGGTTACATTTTCCTCTGATGACAGTCATTTGTTGTGCATTCCTGTTTTCATGGATCTTTGATT
>ONZE01000373.1:578-11610 GCA_900322265.1 Macarthuria australis
AGGCTTTTGGTTCTTTAAGTTAATGACTTCACTTAACTATTTTTTCATTATATTTAGGTTGCCTGCTAAATTTTTTAGTGTGGTCGTGATTAATACCGAAATATTTATGCAGGTATTGTGACTCGGCGTCCTCTTGTATTACAATTACACAAGATAGAAGAAAATAGAGAATGGGCGGAATTTATGCATCAGCCTAGGAAGAAGTTCACTGATTTTGGTATGTGTTTGTCTGTCATGGACTAANNTTTACCATTGATAATCTTTTTCTCAACCTTGTGTCTGACTTTTTCAGCTGCTGTGAGGAAGGAGATACAAGATGAGACTGATAGAGAGACAGGACGTAATAGAGGAATTTCTAGTGTACCTATTCATTTGAGTATATACTCCCCCAGTGGTAAGATAATTACTCGTCTCTTAAATTCTCCCACCATTCAACCATCCTTGATGTTTATCCCGTCCTACTTTCTGGTTAAAAGAATGAGCTAAGTTAATAATGGTGCTCGTTGAATAGATCAGAAGTCTTTTCAAGGAGAGATCCTTAACATTAAGAACTCTGTTTGGAGTCTCACAATTTTTGTATCCTTGTTACTGAATTTTATCGTCAGAATATGGTATGTGAATACCATGTTATGCTACAAAAGGAAAAGAATACATGTTGCTGTTTGGTTTATCTGTTTTGGGTCCTAAAGTCTATAGGATCATGTCAAAATTTCTCATCGACGAGGACTTGCTATCTGTTTTTAATGGGAACTGCTTGTCTGTTAAATCATAGTTACCAGAGACCGTGGGCTGGTTGAGGAACTGGTTCGTGGTGGCTTAGTAGTGGAATCACTAATTGTAGAAGTCATGTTACTCTAATATATCTAGAAACAACTAAGTCTATATATTTGGGCATTTAAACATGTAGGAATAAACAGAGTTTAAAACTCTTCTAGACTGAATAATGTTAATGTGCAACATATCTAAACTTTAAAAAATTATTAAAATTAACCAAGTCACTTATTTAGTAAAAGTTTGTAGTTTAGTTTGTTTGCAAACCCCTCTTGCTTTTAACAATAGGTCAACATTTAAGATCTTATTGTTTACCCTTTTGTTACAAATGCTTATAAATAGTATACCAGGTTAGTCAGATAACCAGCCAGTTCACCCTAGTTCTCTCTGGTTTTGGCCAGTTTTGACTGGTTGTTGCATGACTGATCTTGAAGAGGCACAATAGTGGGCTCGCCACCAGTTCATGTCTACATGGTCTGACGGACTGCCCAGTCAGATTGGATTCTCGTGCATGCTATTAATAGATTCCAATCTATTTTGTGCTGTTTGGAACTTTGGATGTGTTTTTTTTTTCCCTTAAGGTAGTTGATGCCGTTTACTATTGCTCATTCGTGTATTTTTCTAATAGTTGCAATTGATTTTTGTCTCTTCTGTTTTGCTGCATCTTGTTAGCAAGATCTGTTGGGCTTTCTATTAATGTTTTTGAAGCTTATCTTCTCCGCCCCCCATCCCTCACACTTCTATGTGCTAATACCTTTGGCCCCTCACAGTTGTGAATCTGACGCTGGTTGATTTACCTGGGCTGACGAAAGTTGCTGTTGGTGAGTTATCCTTATTGAAGAGCTGATGATTGAGCCTTAAATTTCCAATTGGATCGTGGTTGTACGACAAATAAATATTCTTTTGATTTTTCCCTGCAGAGGGTCAGCCCGATAGCATTGTCCAAGAAATTGAAAATATGGTCCGGTCTTATATTGAGAAGGTAATCCAAAGAGAAGCTCCTAAATGTTCAACTTTTGCAAACTGCAATGAATCTAATGATTAGGGATATAAATTATCGCTTCCCTTGCTTGAATAAAATGATATTTATCTTAAGCTGTGTGTTGATAGCATGCAACTAAATCAAGTGTTTAGTGGAAATAAGCTCTTGGAAAATTGGTTGCATATAAGAGTCTCCTTTACTCGTACATGGATGGGAATGTCATGGGAGGCACTTGGGTAAATGGTATGGTATGTTAGGCTATGGCATGCAAGGTCAAATTCTTAAGCTTCACCTTTTCATTGTTTGTATGTGTTTCTTTAGGGGGGGTGGGAGGGAGGACAAGGGCGCCAGATATAAACTATAATTTGTTGTACCGACAAGTGAGAAGACTTCTACAACTATTTTATAGGAGAAAATGTGATATATATCACAAGGAAGAGAAGACTTTTAGTGTTTGGCCCAAAAATCACATGAAATTTGGCAAGATCTTTATAGGAGAAAATGTGATATTTATCAAAAATAGTACTTCAACCTGTTCTCAAAGGCTTGAGCTCTCTTCATCTTGAGGGCTCGTTTGGTAGGAGCTAACAAAAAGGGAATGGTAATGAAAATTTGTACTCAAATAGAGAATCGTGTCAACATAATTAGCACTGGTAGTGAATCGCACTACATTCCTATGTTTTCATTACCATTTGAGATGTGGATATGTGTGGTAATGGAAAAAATAGATAATAAATATTTTCGGTACCTCAAACACTTATTTCACTACTATGTGACATACTTTGTGATAAAATATTCATTACCTCAAACTAAACGGCTGGAAAAGTAGATGTCTGATCAAACTATGACATTGATTGTAACCTGCCTTTTAACCCTCCTGAATTTTCTGAGAGTGGTCGAGCAATGCATTTTTTCTTTGTAATTGTTGTCGAAGTCAGCTAATATGTGTTTCTCGTGTTGCAGCCCAACTGTATCATTTTGGCAATTTCTCCTGCTAATCAAGATCTTGCTACATCTGATGCAATTAAGATTTCTCGTGAAGTGGATCCTAAAGGTGCGGCATTTCTATCTTTTCTCCCTTATGAATTGTACAGTTTGCAACTTAATCTGTTCAGTCGGATTGCATTCTGCATGCTCCACAAACTGTTGTGGCTAAAGTCTTTATGGCTGTGCAAAGAAATGTGGAAGTAAGTTCTTGACATAAGAAGTCTAATCTTTATTCTATTCCAAAACTGAGGTGGGCGACTGCAGGAATCTTGTTATGGTTCATTTACCCCACCATCTTCCTATGTCCTGGAGGAAGTGGGAAACAAGAATTACTGTATACTAAATGATAACTTAGCTTTCTTTTCTCTTTGGTGGCTGGTTGTGCAATGAGTGCTTGATTTTCTTATGTACTGACATCATCATCATCCAAGTTACTGCTGTACTAATATTTTCTTGTTGACTTTTGTGGTTCTCAAATATTAGGGGAGAGGACTTTTGGAGTGTTGACAAAGGTTGATCTTATGGACAAGGGTACTGATGCGGTTGAGGTAAGACTTTCTTCGACAGGTAGACAGTTTATTTTGTATTCTAAGCAACTTATTATTTTCCTCTTGAGAAGTGAGTTGCAGAAAGCATGCAACATGCATGCCTGCCCACTCCTCACCCTGCTCCAAAAAGAAATTTTTTTAAAAAGAGGGGAAAAAAATGTATACCCTTGTCTTGTTTTTCTGATTCAGTGTTCCTGTTTATCTAGATTTTGGAAGGCCGGGCTTTTAAACTGCAGTATCCTTGGGTGGGTGTTGTGAATCGCTCACAAGCTGATATCAATAAAAACGTTGATATGATGGCTGCTCGGCGCAGAGAGCGGGAGTTCTGGGCCAACAGCCCAGAGTATAGGCATCTTGCTAATAGAATGGGTTCAGAGTTCTTAGCCAAGATGATGTCGAAGGTACATTGAATCTCTGTGGACTATTTCACCTTGGGAATGTTGACTATCTGTTGGCAATATTCCTCACTATGTTCCTATTTCTAATTTGATTAATCTTCAAATCATCCAGCATTTAGAAAGTGTTATCAAATCCCGGATTCCTGGCCTTCAGTCTCTCATCAACAAAACTATTCTTGAACTAGAATCAGAGTTGAGCCGTCTTGGGAGGCCTGTTGCTACTGATGCTGGAGTAAGTATTTCTGTGCTCACTATTTGTAGCTCTTTGTTCTGTCCCTTTACCTTTCTGGTGTCTTTTGACGGGATTCCAGCTTAGCAAAATCTTTACTTATGATTTCGGCAAATGAATAAACGCAGAGTCCTCTTTGCTGACAACGTATATAAGTAGACCTACCAATAGTCTAGTAGTTGGTTATTTCTTGAGATATCCAGAATTAGCATCTTTCACTTCTATTTTCCATCTAGAATCTAGAATTTTTGTTATTTACTAGACGAATTATGTTCTGGAATCTATCCAGGGCAAGTGTTCGGATTAAAATGAGATAGTTTTGTGTCACTCAATGAGCCAATTATTAATGTGCTTATGATTTGTGACAACGTTCTTCCTCTTTGCTTTTTGGTGTCCTTTAGTTATTTGGTGAAGGGGTTGGCAGTGGATTTTATTGGGACCACTAATCTGGTTCCAACTTCCACCAATCACGCTTGTTCAGGAAATTGGAGTCACAAAGTCTTATTAGGAGTATATAAATAGGAATCCCTATGACTTCAACTCATGGGTGCAAGTTCTTTGGGTCCAGGGTGTGGGGTCTTCATTTTTTGAGGGGAGACTAGTGTGGTGGGCCACCTCAAAATTTTGAGAGAGAATGCATTTTTAGCTTTGCTTGGTGGGGATGTATATCTTTGCACTCCCTTTTAGAGACTTGTCTGTTAACTAGACTTGGCTACAAGTGTCAAATACTCATCTTTATGGAGAACAGTTATTTCTTGAAATTTCGTAGGCTTTCCTCTGGATTTATAGTGCACTGAGTTCCATGCTTATCAACT
Organism: Macarthuria australis; assembly: GCA_900322265.1. Classification (NCBI taxonomy): domain Eukaryota; kingdom Viridiplantae; phylum Streptophyta; class Magnoliopsida; order Caryophyllales; family Macarthuriaceae; genus Macarthuria; species Macarthuria australis. Next base: position 5,309 of record ONZE01000373.1, read on the forward strand.
GGTAAATTTACCCACGTGTATTCAAGAAAATACGAGTGAAAGGGACCGTTACCTGGTATATGCGAAAATGGAAGTGTTACTATTTTCAAGTATATTTGTTTTTGATCCTTTTCTCATTGTTTTTTTTTTTTTTTTTTGATGCAGGGAAAGTTATACATGATAATGGAGATTTGCCGTGGATTTGACCAGATATTTAAAGAACATCTTGATGGGGTGTACGTGGTTTACTCATAATCTGTTCATCTGGAAGATAGTTACTGTATTTCGTTAAATTGCACCTTGCCTTAAGTTTGTATTTGAAATCTCATGACTCCTATAATTTTACCTTTGCAGCCGCACAGGTGGTGACAAAATTTATGGCGTATTTGATAATCAGCTTCCTGCTGCTCTGAAAAGGTTGCAATTTGACAAGCAACTTTCCATGGACAATGTGCGGAAATTAATTACAGAAGCCGATGGGTACCAACCTCATCTTATTGCTCCTGAGCAAGGATATCGGCGATTGATCGAGTCTTGTTTGACTTCAATTAGAGGTCCTGCTGAGGCTGCTGTTGATGCGGTATGCTCTTTGTATAATTGGTATTGAGAGGTTTATAGTGTTTTCTTGATAGCATTACAGTAGTTGTGCTTAAAGTTGGATTTCCTCGTACCAAGAGGTTTGAAGTGCTTTTTAATGGTAATAGTTTTGCATGTATGAGATTCAGGTATTGTCAGATGAGTGAGACTAGATTATCTCAATGATTTGGTTCAACAGCTACCGTAAATTGAAGTGGAATTCTTTTGTTGTCTTGCCACCATTTTTACTTTTATGACAAAATTGCTTCCACGATTCCAGGTTCATGCGATATTGAAGGAGCTGGTGCACAAAGCTATTAATGAGACTTCGGTAAAGTCATATACTTTCAACTTCGTTACATTTGTTTTTAGTATCTAGTCATCTGCTTCGTGTGTTGGTAAGGAAACAATAATGTCGGGTTTATGTTTGGTTGTGCAGAGAAATGTGAAACAGCATAAAGGAAATAAAGCAAATCACTGTTTAGAGTTGAATAATTAGAGTAGAACCAAATTGATGGTTACACCAGAAAAATAGAGTAGAACCCAGAAAACGAATATATCAAAGGATCGATTTACTGAAAAATGACAGAAATTACAGAATTAGGAAGATAAGTAGGGCACTTCGAGCTGCTTGAGACTCCTAGTGAGTATTTCGAGCTACTCCCACTCCTAAAATGACTTCTCAATACTTGGATATTCATTACAAAGATGAACCCCCTATTTATAAGCCTAAAAATAACCCTAAAAGTTTTCCCCCCAAAACCAACTAACTTTCCCTCCTAAAATTACCCCCACATGGGTAGATTCCTTCTAGAAACCTCCCCTAATTTATTTATAATATCCTAATTAATTCCCATTTACCCCTATTATCCCCTAATAACCAGGGCCCTATCAGTTAGAAAACAGTGTTTGGTTGAAAAGGAGGGAATGAGCGTTGTTTAAAACCAAAAACAGGAGGGGGGATAGAAAAACAAAACAAACATAAGAACTAGGAACTTCACTTCTAAGAAACACATTCGCCCCCCCCCCCTCCCCCAAACTAGAAAAAGGAGGGATCCACAAATAAATGTTTATTCCACTAGAAATTGTTTTTAAAATTTTTTTTTGTCTAATACAAGCAAATTGTTTTTCTCTAAAAACTGCTTTCCGAAGTAAATGTTAGAAAATCAATTCTATCTACTTAAAAAAGAAGAGGGAGGGGGGGGGGGACCCTTATCCAAACTCCACCTAGGTTGCAACTCATCTTACATTTGTCTGACGCATTTTCCTCGGACAAACCATGATGCCGTTTACTGCTTGTCAGTCTGCATCTTCCATTAGCATCGCGCTTGCTGCATTTTGATAATTAAATGTGAAAATCCCAAAACCTTTACTTGTGATTTGCAATTTATGAACGGATGCCCTCTCTGGTGTATAGGAACTAAGACAGTATCCCACCCTCCGAGTAGAGGTTTCAAATGCAGCTACTGAGGCATTGGAGAGGATGAGAGATGAAAGCAAGAAAGCGACTTTGCAGCTCGTTGATATGGAGTGCGGATATCTGACGGTTGAGTTTTTCCGGAAACTTCCTCAAGATGTCGAAAAGGGTGGAAACCCAACACATTCTATATTTGACCGTTATAACGACTCCTACCTTCGTCGAATTGGTAAGCCACATTGTGTCAGTTTTGAGCAGTCTTTTTCACTTCCAAGTTCCAAACCATGACAACCTAAGCATTTCATTTTTGGTGCCCATAAAGTTGGGATTTTGATTTAAGGAAAACCCTTGTTTCGTAACCACATGTAATAAAATATTTCATTTTCAGCTGCTGTTTTTTCTTTCTTCTTTTCCATCACTCATCAACCTTCATTTTCCAACAGGAACAACTGTATTATCATATGTTAACATGGTTTGTGCAACTCTGAGGAATTCCATTCCAAAGTCAATTGTGTATTGTCAAGTACGTGAAGCCAAGCGATGTTTACTTGATCACTTCTTCACGGAGTTGGGTGCGAAAGAGGTGAATATTCTAGCCCATGGTTGATTTAATATTTCTCTCTCCCAATCTCCCCAACACCACCAAAAGGAAAAGGCAAAAAAGAAAAAAAGAAAAAAAAAGAAAAGAGATCTTTTTTCGTACATGTTGAGTTCTGATTCGCCAAGTAACGTTTGGCTTGCTCCTGTTATCAAGCATTCTTTGTTGTACACTTGGGTGTAAATGTTGAGTTCTAATTCGCCAAGTGACGTTTGTAATGCTCCTGTTACCAAACATTCTTTGTTGTACACTTGGGTTTGGTGATCGCGAACTCCAAATCATTTTATCCCATCTTTTTTCTTTCTTCTTGGCCTTAATGCTTGATAGAAAAATATTGTTGAGACTTGACTGATCTTTAGTAGGGGTGGCTTTATAACCATTGGTCGGGAGGGGTATGCGGCCCGGCCCAATTGGCACGAACAATTAGTTCGTTCAGAGCGCGGGCTTGGCTTTTGAAATGGTCCGCCAGCTGGCCCAATGGCGTGATGAGATTTTTTTTTTCTTTCTCTGAAATCCGTCCGTACTGGGCCATGGTCGTGCCGGACCAGCACGACCCAAACACCATTTACCAACTTCTTATGAAGGGGTTAATTGGGCCATGCCTGGGCTGTGGTCGGACAAGTCCAGGCACTGGAGTTGGTCCGTCCGTACTGTGCCGTGGACGTGCCGGTCCAAGCACGACCCAAACACTGGTTACCAACTTGAGCCGGAAATTTCTTATGCGGCTTTTCTCACTGCAGGCCAAGATTTTGGGTAAGATGTTGGACGAGGACCCAGCAATTATGCAGCGGCGTACAAACCTTGCGAAGAGGTTGGAGTTGTATCGGACTGCCCAGTCTGAGATTGATGCAATTGCCTGGTCCAAGTGAACTTAGCCAAAATTGGGTTTGGTTTTTGTTGTACTTCCAAATTGCTAGTTGTAGCCAATTGTGATTCTTTGATTCATATATATAGACATATATAAACAACAGTGGGTTTCTCATGCATATTTGAGGGCTACTGTAGGTTATATATCACGCCCTAATTCTATCTATCCATGATTTTCATCTCTACTTTGTGTGTGTATATGCTCAGTCTCTGGTTGTGGTTGTCTTATCATTCATCTTTCATGTTGGGATAGTTATTGGATTTTTGATAATAAGTTGCCTATTTTCCCTATTCAATTTACTATTTTGGTAGTCGTTTTGAACTGCACCGGATCATGAATAGGATATGTGTAAGCCACCCTACAATTGAACATGTTTTACTGTCATTCTTCGGATGTGTTGCATATTGTACCGCATCTTATGCCTCTTGTGCAAAATGATATCTAACCTTTGATTGTTGCAAATTGGTGTTTGGAATCTAAAATTGTTGCAATCACACCCCAACAATAGTCAATTGCACGAATTTTATGTTCATGGTTGCAAATGCAATGTGTTATGTTGAGTGGATATTATTAAATTATGCAACACTACTTGATTTCTCTTTTAAAAAAGTCAGTCAGGCATTCAAATCCACTACAATCATGTCAGTCAGCAATCCAAGTGGCATTTATAGTTATGTGTGTAAAACACTAACGGTGGGTTAAGATTGCAACTGCTATTAATTGTCGTATATCGGTTTGCAGCAATCGAAATATTGGGTATCAGTTTGCACAAGAAGCATAAGTTGTGGTACAATATGCAATAGATCCGTCATTTTTCAGCAGCCTCATTTTCGGGCTTTAGCTTTAGGTTGTGAATTGTTATCTGTCCTTTTTTTTTTTTTCAATTTTATTTTTACTACCGACTTTTAACTATCTTTGTTATTTTTATGTGACAAAGATTTAATTTTTTGTAGTAAATTACTATTTTCCAACTTTTTTCTTTTCTGAATTTTCAATGCAGCGCCTTTGTACATCACACCCTTCAAGGAAGTATAAAGCCCAAGAAATCACATAAGCAAGAACCTTAGACCAAGAGACATGTATTTACTCAATAACAATATTCATGTTAAAAACAGAACCTAGATAGGTTCCTAAAGGGGGAGGAAGTGAATCGAAGGGATAATTTTGAGGCCAAATTAGCCTGCGTTAACAATGACATGATTAATAACAACCTAATGTAAATAATTAAGGCATTTTGAATCATCAATAAGGGTACCGATGTTCTAAGGGCTTTGAATATTTCCTTTGAATATTTCCTTTGAATATTTCCTTTGAATATGTAATTATAATTATATATGTACCTTGATGTGTAGGTTTTTTTTTTTTAAAATGGTAGGAAACTCAAAATCTCAAATCACAACTACATGTTGTTTGTTGGATATTAGGGTTGGTTTTGTCAAGTCTGTAAATAATCACGAAAAAGTTTATTTATCTGCACAAACAAGATTTTGAAAATAAGCCTCTATGCAAAGACGGGCTGTCAAAAGAAATCTACCAACAACGATTTTAGAATTACAAAAAGTAGTTTCAAATATTCAACATCGGGGGTGTAGCTCATATGGTAGAGCGCTCGCTTCGCATGCGAGAGGCACGGGGTTCGATTCCCCGCACCTCCATTTTTTTTTCCTGCTCAGCATTATTTTTTTCCACCCCTTTTCTTGTTTTTCATTTCTGCGTTTTTTTCCACCCCTTTTCTTGTTTTTCATTTCTGCGTTCCTTAGCTTTTTGGCTCATCTTCTACCATCGTGCAATTGAGGTATTTTTGTTCACACTTCACCTCACATTGAAGAAATTGGTCTTTTGTTTCAAACTGAAAACGGAAGCATTAATTTTGACCTAAAAAGAGGTGTCTGTAATGAGTTGCCAAATCGTGGTGTTGTTTACAATTGATTTTTTGCGATGTCCGGGAAAAAATATTCAGAAAATTTCAGGTACCAAAACAATCGTTCAAATTTTCATCTTGTTGCCCCTACAATTTTTGGGAATTAGAGCATATTTTCTTTTTTGGGTATCGGAATATATAATTGAAAGGACCTTTTTTTAGGGGAAATGGAGTGGTCTCCCTCGTAGTCGTATATACTAATTGAGGCATATATCAACATATTCAAATTGGCATGTGTAAATTTGTTATGTTACTTGAACGATAGTCATTATCCAATTAAGATGCATGGGCTTTGAAGGGTTGTATAAGAACTACCACTTTCTTATGTTGGTTAGAAGTGTTCTAAACAAGCTTAATTGATAGGTTATCGGTACGTCTATACTTCAAGTTAAGACAAACTTTTTAAAAGGTGTGGCTTACATTTGCTGCAATGCTTCTATATAGATCAAATATGTTATGAGTGGTTGTAGTTGTTTCACCTTACATAAGAGTAATAGAATTTCTTCTTATTTGTAAAAAAACACACAAACAATGATGATGCTCTTAAGGCTCTAATTGTAGCACAAACGATGACTAGTACTTGATACTTTCACCTTATATATGGCGAAAATTGGAGGGTTTAAAGTGATTACCTTCGCTCGACTCTCTTATCAAATACACTTTTACATGATTCTCATATTTCCTCAATATGCATCTTTCCTCTTTGCCGACTGAAGGCTTCAACTAACTTATAAGAATAATAGAAAATTCAAGCCCAGATATAGTAAGATAGATAAACCATAAAAAAAATCATGATATCATTTGGTTAGCTTTATCAAAGCTCCAAACAAAATGTGACAGCTTAGTAAAATTTTCTTATATATTTCTCGGATGAGTTCAGTTAGGGAAACTATTGAATGACACAGAAAATTTAAACCTTTGAGTTTGATGCATACAATAGTAC
>ONZE01000469.1:0-14395 GCA_900322265.1 Macarthuria australis
GCCTGTCCTCATCCTGTCGTACGTGTTGTAATTTGGGGTCCACCCCTTGTCTTTGGGAGACCCTCGACCTTCGCGGCCACCGCTATGATTCTTCCGCCGCCATCGCTCTCTCTTCCCGCTGCTCCAAACTCAGCCGCTTACGTGTCCGCGGTGCTGAGTCAGCTGACGCCATCATCTACCTCAAGGCTAGGGATTTGGTGGAGATTTCCGGCGATTATTGCCGGAAAATTACGGACGCTACCCTCTCGGTTATTTCCGCCCGGGATGAGATGCTTGAGAGACTCCACCTCGGGCCGGATTACTGCGAGAAGATCAGCAGTGATGCGATCCGACAAGTGGGCATTTGCTGCCCGAGATTGAAGACCCTTAGGTTATCTGGGGTAAGAGAAATTGACTCTAATGCTATAAATGCCCTAGCTAAGAACTGTGTTAATTTGGTGATTCCTATATCACCAAATTTATGCATCCATAAAAGGTTCCCTATTGGCTGCTGGTTGGGCGGGTTAGGGTTCGCTTGCGGCTGGGTGGGCGAGTTAGGGTTCGCTTCTGGCGTAATCACCCTCCCTGCCTCTATTTCATCCACGTACAGCTCGTTTTCATCGTCGCTGTTCATATTGTTATAGATTATTGATGGTCCACTTTCCATGGCGCACCCTTCCAAAAACCCTTTTCTTTTTCCCTTTCTTTTTCCTTTTTTCCTTTCTCTCAATTGGTTCGGACTTCGGACCAACACCCCTGATTTAATTTGTCTTTCATTACTCATTAATTATCTATACCTGTTATTTATTATTTTTCCTAATTTATAACTAGTACTCTATATATATATATGGCAAATTCTTGTATGCTCCTAGTGCATATCATACATATCATACACCAAGAGACATAGGGTTAGTTTCAACTACTTTTCAGTTTTTTTTTGGATAATGACTAATAGATACCACTTTGAAGTTTTAATTCCTAATAGGTTCCTCAACTTCTTGAAAATTCGTAATAGGTACCATTCTTGTATTGACATTGTGACGAAGATTCTTACAAAAGCACCTATTAGGAATTTTGAAAGTTATTTGATACCTATTAGTCTTTGCCCTTTTTATTTTAAATTCTCCTCTGCCTCTCAACCAACTCCCTCAGCCACTTTCTCTCTCCTTCGAATTTTACAACTGTGAACAAAAAATGGAGGACGGTCCTTCAAGCCTCGTCGGAAAATCAGTCTGCGCAGCTTGCAGCCCACGACGCCGGCGCCGGAGATGATCACCGTCCGTCTCAACTGGCGCCGTTGAGTTCTGCGTCAAATGTTGTGAGGAACTTCTATGGCGGAATTAACCGCCACGATCTTGCTTCAGTTGAAGAACTCATTGCTCAAAATTGCGTCTATGAGGATCTCGTTTTTCCTCGTCCCTTTGTTGGACACAAGGTTGAAATGCTTCAACTTGGTTTGTTTTCGGAATTTCAAGTATAAGCAGTTAATGTGTTTTTCTTCTTTGATTAATTGGCTGTAACTTATTTACAAGCGTTAGTTATGACGGTAAAGAAATTATCAACTGATTTGATCAATTTTCCCACTGAAATATGCTTAGGGATTTGGATAAAAAATTACGAAGGTTTTGTAAAAACAAGAAGATGTCCACTGACTCTCTGAGGAGATAGAACAACTGATAGATAATCCTTTCATAAATTCCGAATATCAAACTCAACCCTTTTCTTGCATGAATCTCCACAATACAACACCAATCCGCCTTCCCCAACCAATATTCAGTTACCAAACCAGAAAAGCCCTCCAAACTAGAGAGTAAATAACTAAATATGATTTCGTCCCGCCAAATTACCCACCTGGACGAGGACATATCACCAGAATTTTTGGAAAATTCATCACATTGTGAAAGAAAATATAAATATAAAAAAACAAATAAATAAACCCCAACGCCACCCATCAGAGCAAACAATTAAACCACAAAGTAACAAAGGGCCAAATATAAATGAGAGGGTTAAAAAAATACGCACCCAATAGGCAGATTTTACGAGGAGGGCAAAGGAGAAGGGGTGATTAGGGTTCATAGTGAAATTTGGCATGGACGAATCAGAGGATGGATTGCTTGATTGAATCGAGGGTGGTGATTAGGTCTGAATAATTCAAAACAGGATTTGATTTGAACGTATCTGCTTATCAGCTTATCATGTCTGTAGTTGCTCAATATTTGACATTATTTGCAATGTTTGTCTATAAATTCCCTTGAAACGTCTTAAAGACGTAAACTATGTTGCTTATGTCGGTGGCATTCAACTTCTTTCGGACAGAGTAGGTTTCAGTGTTCCTTTATCCCAACACAAGTCAACATTTTTGGCTAGTAGCACTTATTTTGTGGTATTTGTAAGATCTATTTTTCCTGATAAAAGATTTCTTCTTTTGATCTGTTGATTCTTTTGCTTGTTATGCCTGCGGCTACCTTCGACTGATAGACGTCCTTCGAGGTCAACAAGTTACGCAAGGAAGTGGATGACAAAATGTCAGAAATAAGGCGATTGCAAAAGGAGCTCAGTACAAGGGAGAGTGACGGAGCAAACGATACAGATAGTTTGAGAAGACTAATAGCGAATTTGGAGAAGGAAAATGTTGAGCTAAAGGTTGGTGTATTTGTGCATTTTGTCATTGCATCTCATATGAAAGCGTAAGAAAACTTATATTGTCTTGGTAGAAATTTTGGAGCTTCATTATCGCATAATATTTCTAGGTGGAGAAGGAAAAACTTGAGTTTGCGCTCAAAGATTCTTCTGGAGCCGGGAGAAAGCATCCGGGTAGTTCTGATGAGGTTGGTGTTTGAGTTCTGCAATAGTTGTTTTTCTTGGTACTTTATATATTTAATCTTGGTTATATTGATATCTACGTGAATTTATTTTCTTATGTAGAGTGCACATGCCTTGGTGAGCTTTCCTGGAAAAGATGAATTGGAACAGTCTTTGAAAAAGATCGAGAAAGATTTGAAAGAAACGCGTCGAGAAAGGGACAAAGCAGTACAAGAGCTGGCCCGTCTTAAGCAACATTTATTGGAAAAGGTTGGCTTGGCATTTATCTGTTAGCTGTTGTTATATGCTGCAACTACTGGCTCTACAGGGATTGGCTATCATATTTCAATTCATTTATTTATTTATTTTGTCATAAATCATAATGACTGGCTTGTTACTATGGGCTGTGTATTTGTTACTTGATAAATTATTTGAGAGCTGTGACCTTGCATATGCATTTTCAGTATGTAACTCGTTGAATTTGCTGCTGCTTGAATTAAATACATGGTTCATAGTCGTTAATTTATTGACTTATCAAATTGTAAAGGAGCTTTCTAAACTCTACTTTTGTTTCTAGTTTCACTTGTATCTTCTCCGTTTTCGCATTTATCATATTCCAAGCATCTCAAGTCGCAGAGTTTTCTGAAGATACATATGCAACTATATTTTTCATGTTGAGGATAGTTTTGAAAATCTTTTGACCTTCCTCTTTCCTATGCCAGTTAAATGCAATTTTTCAGGTTAAATTAAGCTTCCAATCTTTATGTTTTCCCTACATGTTCTAATAATACAAACTGTTTGCTTGTTATGAGTCTGTGCTTACAAATGTGATACTCTTAGTGTAGATGTGAGCTGATGTGAGCTGCAAAGTGTGCTATGGTGTATGATTTATTTTCCCTCTGTTAATTTCTGAATGTTATGGCTTGTATTGAAGTTATTTGCATGCTGCTACCTTGTTAGGAACTGGAAGAATCAGAAAAGATGGATGAGGATAGTAAAGTAATTGAAGAATTACGACAAAGTGTTGAATATCAGAAAGCAACAATCTCAAATTTGGAGAGAGCTTTGCAGCAGGCACGTGCAAGTAAGGAGGAAGTCAGGATGATGAATGACCATGAACTACAAAAGTCCAAGGAAATAATTGATGATTTGAAGAAAAAACTTGCTTGTTTTATGAGCACAATCGATGCCAAAAACACGGAGATTTCGAATTTGCAAACTGTTCTTGGACAGTACTATGCAGAAATTGAGGCTAAGGTCTTCTTTGGGTGTCCCTATATTTGTCGGTTTTAAGTTTGGAATGCGTACTTCACAGTGCTTTGTTTCAAGAACTTCATTTTCCCTCTTCTGAGACCCTTTTTGAAAATATGTACAGGGGCGTATGGAAAGTGATTTATCATTAGCTAGAGAAGAATGTTCGAAGCTTTCACAACTTCTACTGGTATGCGTTACTGTGATAGCAGTCTCAATTTTGTAGTCTGTGTGTGATGTGAATTTTAACAGTGGAAGACTTCATGAAATTCGAAGGAATTGAAAGCAACTCACAAAGAGATCAATTTAATCCAGAAACTTGTTTAATATTCACTCTAATAATCGACACACACATATAAAATCAGCAAAAGGCCCTTTAAATAGACTTAAAACTAGGACTTAAGATAACCCTAAATCAACTAGGATTAGGAAACTAGAAAGCTAGAAACACTCCTAAATGAACTCTAAGATAATTACCCCAGTAAAATAACCAGCTAGTAGTTGTACCACAAGATAAACTTTCTAAAACTAATATAGTATTACCCGAGCAACTAGTAACTTCCTTAAAGTTCCACTCACGGACACCTTGTCCATAACACGGAAATTGCTGAATAAACAAGTTTAAAATCGCAAGCTTAATAAATAATCTAAAGTATCTAGCTCAGGATCACGCTTAAATCGGAATTTTTCCCTTCACACGTTAATAACTCCTAGTAAGACCCAAACTTGTGAGATCATATTCTTGTTATTTGTGTGGCGAATGCATAGGAATGCAATTTCCCGGATACTCCCGCATCATTTTGGCGTCTTACAAAATGGAAAAATTGCGCCACCCCTGGTCCTCAAACACTGTTATCTATTGTGCTCCAAGAATAGAACGACCTTGAACACTGACTGACTCAGGAAGATTTTCACAGTTCTTGATGTTTTACCCTGAAAATTCAATATGCAATGGCGTTTAGATGTATACCGACAGTTGCTTGTGGGTGGGATTGTGACTTGGATTCAATATTCTATTAGACACCAGCTGAAATACCTTTAAGATTCTATCCTAAATGTACATGTGTCGATATATGAAGATAATTTAACAACGTACAGTCTTTTTGGAACTTGCTCACTCTATAACTGGTCGATGAATTCTGAAAATTGTCAACCCCTTTGAGAATAAGAAAGCCTCTGTTACTTTGTGCAAACAGAATAACATGTCACTTACTATGACAGGATTCAAACCAGCAAGTTGAAGCATTGAAGAAGGAGAAGGAAGATATTTTAGTCAAGCTTGCCCAAGCAGACAAGATGGTAGCCGAATGGAAGAGTCGGGTGAATAAACTTGAGGAGGACAATGCAAAACTACGTCGTGCGCTAGAGCAAAGCATGACGAGGCTCAATAGGATGTCAGTGGATTCTGATTTTCTAGTTGACAGGTTAGCCTCTTCCCACCTTTAGGAGCATGTGGTGGTGGTGTTGGTGGTAGCTAAGATTATAGCTATTAGGGGCATGTGTATTCCACCTTCATTTTAGGGAAGACATATTCTTAGGTGGTTTCTAGTTTGTGGTATTATGGGTCTATTGCAAACAACCTCTCCGTTTCCAAAAGGAGTGAGACTGCATGCATCCTGACCTCCCATACCCCCCCACTCTAAGATGAGTTATACCTTTACCTTTCACCTTTACTTTTTTTAAGGTTAACTTCTTTGCCTTGCTCTATATTTGGTATGGGATACTGGATTTCTTTGTGCTGTTTAGGGATAAGGAAGTACCAACTGCAGCAACCAACTGCCCCTTAGGACACCTAAATGCATGTACAATATGCAGCTTTCAGAGGCACAGAAAATGTGAAACTAGTATTTAGAATGATATTTAGCTGTCAGATTGCCCCTTTTATATTACAAATTGAACATCGCTCTTTTTTTTTTTTTCTTTTCTTAAATATGGGTAACGAGTGCCTCCGTTAGTCCAATACTGAGTATCTTAAATGCACCCCACCTCTGAGAGTGGAGGATGATGAGCATTGTGGGTGGTTGGGCTCTCTTCCAACTGAGCTCTCCACTTTTGCTCAAAATTCAACATTACTTTCTCTTTGTAATTTGTCTTTATGGATTAAAATCACTTCTCGGAATGGACAAGTTAACTCCAAGGGAAGGGACAAAAGGGAAGTGGGGCAACATTTGAGTCGGTGAATGTAAATAAACTTACTGCCTCTGTAATTAGTGAGTAGTTCTGGATTTAAACAAACGTGGGAATCATATCCTCAGTTGGCCTACCATCTTTCTCTAAAAGAGGGTACAATTAGGTATTAAAGCTCTTCTAGTTCTGTTAGCACATGGAAAATCAACCATGAGGTTATTTTTATTAGGTGCGCAGTACTGTAGGGATAATTTTGTCCTCCCAAAACTTTATGAGTTTATGCTCCATTCGTTTATTATCTGAGTGTTAAACAAATTGTTAAACAATACTCTAGGTTGTACTTCTTGGCATATGAATTAATCCTACATGCACTTGCTAGTATGCCTCCTCTACTAATTTCCATGTATTGACCATGAACATACTTCCTGCATTATGGTCTCTTCCCATTTTAATTGTTAGTTTGTGAAGCAAAGATAGGATGATATGTGATTTATGATTTTCACAGGCGCATTGTGATCAAATTACTAGTGACATATTTCCAGAGAAATCACAGTAAAGAGGTACCTTTACATCATCCATCTTACTGTGATGTTGTTATATCTTGTAATTGTAATTGTATTATAGGCTTAATATGCCTTGCGAATTTTCACTATAGGTCCTAGAACTCATGGTTCGAATGCTGGGATTCTCGGAGGAGGATAAGCAGAGAATAGGTGGTGCTCAGCAAGGAGCTGGAAAAGGTGTAGTTCGTGGTGTTTTGGGCTTTCCAGGCCGCCTTGTTGGTGGCATAGTTGGTGGAGGCTCTACAGGAACACCTACAAATACTGCTTCCGAAAATCAGGTAAATTGATTGCAACCTTAATATCTAGCCTCATTTGGTGTGCGATGTACAAAATTTATGTATTTTTCAGGAAGGGGAGATTTTAAAGAGCATGGAATTGAGAAAAGTGAGGTTCTACGATTAGTTATGTTTGCCCCTATTTAAAAATCCATGGTTTTTATTGGCAACCTAGTATTTAAATTTTCTTAAAGAACTCTCTGCATTTCACAATTGCCCACTTGCTTCATGGGAATGGGACTTCGTTCGGCCTCGTTTGGTATCCTTTTGAAATCTATGGATTTCATTTAAATTCCGTTGTTTGGTTGCATTTTTTATGTTCCAAAATCCGTGGATTGTTAATATCTGTCATCCTTCCCAAATCCTCACAATCTATGGATTTAGAATCGGGGGGAGGGGGGAGGTGTGGGAATCTCAAATCCTTGGATTTTAAGAGGGGGGATTTTAAAAAAGATGGATTTCAAAATGACTGAAAAGCTAACCAAACCCAAGGGCATTTACCAAATGACTGAAACCTAAGTTGTTCTTTTTTTTCTTTTGCCAGACATTTGCAGATCTATGGGTTGACTTTCTTCTTAAAGAATCAGAAGAAAGAGAGAAGCGTGAGTCGATGGAAACCAGTGGTGGTGCCAAGGGGGATAGCAGTCCAAGTGCCAGTGCCAGTGCCCCCCCGGTGGCTGCTTTACCGGTTCCTAGCCGAGGACCAGGTGGTAGCGGACTTCCTCCAATCTATTCGACCTCGAATCCTTCTTTAGACACGTCAAGATCACTCTATTCTTATCAGACCACTAGACAATATGACAATACGGGCTCTGAGTTTTCCACTGTTCCTCTTACGCCTTCAGGAAAGCGGTTCTCATAGTTCGACTCTGTCACCTCCTGAAAATATGCCGAAAGTGTGTAATTATCCAACAGGTATCTTTTTTTTTCTTCCCCGATTAGTTTTTTGTTATGGGATGTTTGATTCATTCATATATTGATTCAATTTTGCAAATATGGTCTGCACCAAAGTTTTACATGCTTAGATTGGCAAACTCCAACTTATTATTACATAGGACTTGGATATGATCTCAATAAACCGAATGAGACCGCAATCCGTTGTACATTTTCCAATAAACATGGAGTCCCTTATCTATTATACCCTAATGCTCTTCTGAGTTTGAATATCCATGACGGGCCCAGGGAGAGCATGAGGGACCCATCCTACCCGTCCACTCGTCTACTATAGGTTCAAAATTGCTACGTTTGATCCAAGCATAATTTTATTATTTTTTAAAAATCTTTATTTTATTTTATATGGCAAGGAAAGCTCTTAAAATCCAGTGTACTGCAGTCAAGGCCAGGTGAAGTGGGGTACAACCACTTTGTAACTAGCCCAATTTGGCACATTAGTCTAAGAATGCCACATAATCTTGAACTATTTCCCCTAGACGCAAGTGTAATTTTGGGTGCCGACATTATTGTGGCACAAGACAACTTGGAATATTGAACTCATTGGCCAAGGGTGCTTCATAATCAGCGTAATTAGCTGAGGCATACGGGTTGCTTCTTGGAGCTTCGGTGTAATCTATATTGCAGACAATCTAGAAGCCTTGATTCGAGTATGTTGTGCATTTGAAAATTATTCAATCATAGCCCCTTTTCAGAGAGTTTAATTCATGATAGTATTCATCTTGACACATGAAATTGTTAATGTTTCGAGAATGAGAAAGGTAAAAACGGGCTTGATGGCAATGAAGTTAGATATAGAAGAGGCACACGATAGAGGTGAATGTGATTTCTGTTGGATTGTTTGCACAGAATGTATTTCATCAAACTTGGATTAGATAAATGTGTAACCATAGTCTATTTGAGTTTCTGCCAAAATGGATTTTTATCAAGCATGGATTAAATTTTTTTTTTTCAATAATTGGATGAAAATATATTGATACCGAAAAAATTATATCAATGTCCAACTTATAGCCTCTAGGTGAGCATCATAGTACACGTTATTCGCACCTTCTAGGGAGAGTTGGAAAACGTAACTCAATCATGTGCTAAGACTAGAAATAAAATACCCAAATACGCATCTAATACACCGTTAGAAGGAGATTGGGCTTACATTTATCCATCCAATAAATACACCACAGTGAGCAATCATCGATATCCCTACCAACTCAAGATAAGCCAACACAACCAAAATTTCCACCTTTCATTGACAAATCACCGTCCTGTTCATTGTGACAATCTGCATGATTTAAGAGACTAATCAGAACAAATAAAGCATGTGTCACCCAGCTGGTTAGCGGTTGGCAAAAATATTTGTTCATTGCATCACTATAATGCACAACTAGTAAGGAAATCACAGTAAAATAGTAGCCATTATAGAGTATTATAACCATGCCCTGAGCCGGTGATGTCTACTTGGAAACTTTATGAATCACCCTAATCTTACAGCAGCAAGTGAAAATTCCATGGCCCTCCCTCTCACTCGTTAATCCAAAGCAAGAAGGGGTGGTTCACGATCTAAACCCTGCTTTCATAGATAGTCTGCAACACGGTTGGCCTCCCTGAATCCGTGGTCAATTTTAAGCAAACCGTGAGCGCGAATGAGGCAACAGATCCTGTTCAACTTAGACCTCACTTCCCATGGACCTGGCTCAGAGGAGTTACACTATCTAACAACATTGCTCGAATCTGACTTTATGATAAGGCCAATAGATCCACTAGCCATATTACTTCCGCTTAGCTCAAGAGCTTTTGCGATTGCACTCATTTTCACATGGTTAATTTCTTCAAAAGCTAGTCTTCAATGTCCTTTGGACACCACTACAGCGGCTTTTTCAAGCATTTATAGTGCTATGGGTGTAAACGAGCCGAGCTGTATCAAAACCTGCCAAGCTTGAGCTCGGTGACCAGAGCCTGGCCTCGAGCACCGAGTCAGGTCCATTGGAAGTATATAATGGTAGTAAAATCTTCGTCTTATATTGGCCAGTTAGTAACGAATGTAAAGACAATAAAACTACATAAATATCTTACTAAATAATTAAGCCTAATGATATAGAGTAATAGGAAAGAAAAAAAGAAAAAATAGGACCTAGCCTAAACTTTAACCAAGCTGCAAATGAGGCACAAACTCGGCTCGGTTGACATTTGAGTCAAATGCGAGTCTAGCAAGAGCCTAGGTCAAACCGAGCTTCATAAACCGAGTTGGCACGGTTCAGTTACATCCCTAATCTATACTAACTGAAGCATCCACGTTTCATTTTCACCATCAAGGATGGAAGGCAATCTATCTCAACCACCCAGCTTTTGACCACTAGCCGAAAAAGCCCCAAGCTTAGCGGGTGTCTCCTCATTTCCTCTGGAAATAAGGGAAAAAGGAGGGTTCCCATGCGTTTATCCACCATCTCGATTTTCAAGCGAATAATACTCCTTCCGTCCCACTTTAAATGTCCTAATTTCTTTTTTGGTCCATTTCATTTTATTTGTCCTCCTTTTATTTATATCCTATTTTATACCTTTTTTTTCTCAAAATTACCCCTATTAATTTGTTATATTTATTAGGGTTACACTTCTTAGATAGAGTATTTGATGAAAAAGATGGTGAATTTACTATGGGTAAAATTGACAAAGGAAAAGTTTCTTAAACTTTGTTTATTTTACAATTAGAACATTTAAAGTGGGACGGATGAGTATCAATTTACTCTTTTACGCCAACTCCTTTGCTTTCTAAAATCCTCAATGGTAGGTTTGATGAAAGATTTTTATCCCCCATCATTTCACTTTTGTTTCACATTTACAAAGTCTAATAGAAATTTCCATGGTTGTGTAGAACTTGAAAAGTTTCACCCAATTATTATTATTATTATTACTATCATTATCATTATCATTATCATCATCATCATCATCATCATCATCATCATCATCATCATCATCATCATCATCATCATCATCATCACAATCATTATTATTATTGTTATCAATCAATCAACCATCAACCATCAATATCAATCAATCAATATACTACTCCCTTCGTCCCACTTTAATTGTCCTACTTATAAAATACACGTAGTTTAAGAAAGTTTTTCATTTTCAATTTTACTCTTATTAACTATACTCTCTTGGTGTGGGATATAGCTTCAAAGGCTGATTTCCTTTGGGTCAAGTGGGTGAATCATGTTTATTTGAAGGCACAAGATTGGTGGGATTATTCAGCTCCTGCAGATGTTAGTTGGACTTGGAGGAAAATTTGTAAGGTACGAGATATTTTTGTTGAGGGATTTCAAAATGGTAGCTGGATTGGGCACCCTTCTGGAGTTTACACTGTTAAAAGTGGGTATAGATGGCAAGTTACTCACTTTAACAAAGTTGATTGGTATACTTGGGTTTGGAATAAATATAATATCCCAAAACACAGTTTTATATGTTGGATTTTTGCTCTTGGTAGACTTCAGACACGTGCACGTCTATATGCTCACCAAATCTGTGATTCTGATAATTGTCCTTTATGTGATAACGATGTTGAAACTCAGTCCCATTTATTTTTTGAATGCCCGTTTGGTGCCCAATGCCTGAACTTGTGGAAGGAGTGGGCCGCAGTACCTATTCAGTCATATTCCTTAGATGACATTAGAATATGGCTTCAGCAACATTATGATGGGAATAGAACACAGAGGAAGGTCTTACTGGCGTCACTTGCTGCACTTGTTTACCAGGTTTGGAGGGGTAGAAATGAAGCTGTATGGAATCACAAGGTTCTTAACCCAAAGTGTGTTTTAGCGAGTCTAAAGTATGATTGTTTTCGGAGATGTATAGCTAAACTCCCTAGGAAAACCAGTAGAAATACTAAAGATTGGTTTCGTTTAATGTTTAGCTAGGTTTTCTACTCTAGGCTTGGTAGAGCCCTTCCTAGAAGGTATCTTCCTCCCTAGTGTGAGTTGTAAATGAGACTTTTTGTACCGCTTTGGTTTGGTATAATACTTCTAATTACTTACCAAAAAAAAAAAAAAAAACTATACTCTCTTTCATAGTTTCCAAGAATGTACCTTAATAAATATAAATAAATTAAAGGGGTAATATTGGAATAATAAGGGAAAAGATAGACTATTTATGGAAGTAGGACAAATAAAATGGGACGGACCAAAAAGGAAATTAGGACGTTTAAAGTGGGACGGAGGGAGTATATCAAAACACAACTTTTGTTGCCACATGTCTATCTTAAAAATGACCTGAAGTTGAAGCTTTATTTGCCACGTGTCTGTCCTTAAAAACGCCCTCAATTTAAAATAAAAAATAAAAATAACAATTGTGTTTATAGGCAGAATACCAATAAATTGCCTACAAGCAATGAGCAATTCAGTCGTCAATCAATCAATTAGTAACATAAACTTACATATTTAAATGTCTGTAACGCACGCAAAACGAAAAACAAAAATTCATCAATTAGTCTTTTATTGGTTGTAAGTATGAAACGCATTCAAAATGAAAGATGACAATAATGCTATTTACTCGGTCATTTAATTATCAAAACTGACACTGGATTCAATTATACACTAATTGGTCATTCAATTATTATACAAATGTTAATTTATTTTAAATAACGCCTCAAATTTTACTAGAGTATATGCTATGTTTTTGTTGTTATTTAATTGACACAGCACTTCCTGCATGTACCTGTTTCTTTACCAGTTGCCACTCTAGACACCAACTTTTTGCTCTACTGAGGTATAAGTCTTTTCTCTACATTTTGCGTGTATATGTAGGTATTTAGATTTCATATTTTATTATTTTCTACCAAATTCTTAATTTCTTATAAAATTTCTTTTCAGTTTGTCTTATTAATATTATTTTAGTTCAATATTATTTCATATTATAGAACAAAGCACTTTATCTATATTAGGAACAACATTATGTGTACAAATACTTTTGTGCAAAAATCATGTAGAGCCCTTATTTTATTTTATTTTATTTGAATCTAATTGATTCTTTTGGGAGATTTAATTGGCATCTTAGTATTAGGTCACACTTTCTCTTTCCGCACACAAACTTTTTTTATTTTATGAACGACGTACTCTTTACTTAATCACACTAGATTAAGCAAATCATAAAACCATATCTTTGAAAATTCTTTAATAGTGAAATTATTGAATAATTTAAAGTATATTTCATAGTTAAAATCATAACACTCAAATGTGCAGTGCATAATTTTTCGCAAAGCTTATAATGTAGAGCTTATTTTTTAAATTATTTTAACCTAATTGGTACTATGAATCCTCTATGCTCTACGAATTCAAATAAACTATTTTCTTTCTAAATGATTTTTAACTAAATTAGCCAACAGCTGAAATTAACATTGAATTTGGAAACTAAATAATGGCTCACATCATAACTGTACGGAACCTCAAACTAGTTATGTCATCATTACAGGCACTCTCCAGCTGGAAGGTACGAACTTCAACATGAAAACGCCCAAATACACATAACACATGCCAAGCGCACTAAATAACTTACAACTTACAAGATGTGCAGAGCAAATGAACAAAATAAAATATGCTCGCAAATTTAAGGGGTCACGGGACCCTCTTGACCCTACATAGGTCCGCCTCTACTAGTCACAACTTACCTCTTGGTCTAAAAAGGCGTTAGAGCAAATCAACTAAACTAGCAACACCAATCTAAACCCAGAAAATAAATAAATACCACTTCCAAGCCCAAACTTTAAAATCCAAAAGATAGGAGCCAACAACGACAACTGGTAACAAAAAGAACAGTGGCCCTTTGGTTAGTTGAGTATCTAAACTCTTTGCGTTAATATCTCTAATCAGCCTTCTTGTTCTTCAGAGGTCCTCGAGGGATCTTACTAATGTACTTCTCATTTACCATAACATAATACTTCTTGCCCTCCGCCATTGCCTTCTCCGCAAATGAGTCCACCTTGTCCTCGTACTTCTCATAGAGAACGGGCACCGTATGCAGCAATACAAAGTCTGTTGAAAACACAGACACATTACCCATGTTTATATCATTAGCTCAGATCATATACTACATATATCCATAGTGACTTGGTTGGGTATAAGGAAATAAGTTGACGTTTATGGCAAGAAAGCAGTTTATTTTTATCACAAATGTCCCATATGTATACACTATATAAGGTAATGCGTCCTTTATTCATTTTCACTTCGCACTTTGGGATGTTACGGTTTTGGGTTGGGTAAACACCTGTCACCAATGCATCATCGGTCTCCGATGCAACTGTATGTGAAATGGATGGATTCCGTGCTCGACGGGTACGAAGCATTTTTTCTTCTTTAAAGGTACCTTATTGTTCACAGTCAAAACCCATATCACTCAAGCCCATGACTAGGGCTAAAAAGCAGAGGGAGACGCATATGAGAGGGGAGCTGGTGACTTCTAAAG
>ONZE01000652.1:0-19353 GCA_900322265.1 Macarthuria australis
TAATCTATGCGAATCGATAAAAAAAAGTCTTATGTATATACCCAAAAAACTCCCCATTGAGGTAATGATGAATTAAAATCACGACAATGAGTATGTATGACGTTTCTATAAGTTGCTATTGTTTAAATTTTCTATGGAAATTAGCGTACATTGTAGAATATTCACAATTATATCTCTTGCGGGCTGTCTTTGATACTCAACACTATCATTTGTTACTTGTATTGGCGGATATTTTAATTTTTGTTTATATGCTACTCCCTCCGTCTCAAAATAACATTCCTAGTTTCTATTTTGGTTTGTCTCAAAATAAAGTTCCTATTTCTAAATTAGTACTACTTTTTAACCTCACATTCTCATATTACCCTCATTTATCTTACTTTGTTTATCATTCCCAATGCAAATTACAACTTAGCATTTACTACCCATTAAATAATAGAAGATTAAAAATAGGGGTAAAATAGACCAAACTAAAGTTTCTTAACATGCGTGTAAAACACAACTAGGAACGTTATTTTGAAACGGAGGGGGTATTAGTTTAACTAATAAATGATTATCCTAAGAAAACAGTATTATATGATGTAGTTAAGTCTATGCAAATAGTCCGCGATTAGGTTTTACTTGACCATAAACATCCTACTTCCTCTTCTAACCCTATTCTACTACTTATCGCCTTTGCTTTGGGCCTTGGGTTATTATGAAAAAAAAAACAAATAAAAAAAACAAAAAAATTAAAGGGGCAGTGCTTAAACACCCCCCCTCCGTTCTCTCATTTTCCTCTCACAAGGGGTTCCGCCTCTCTTCCTCTCTCTCTTTCTCTCTCTTCTTTCTCTCTCTATTTGTATAGTCGAAACTCGAAGAAAACGTCGGATGTGTATGTATTCCTCTTCTCTCTCGTCTCTCTACTCTCTCAGGTAACTCTCTTTTGACTCCATCTTCTCTCTCTATCTCTCTCCTAATCAAGGATTTTTCCTGATGATTAATTTTGACTGTTTTTCTTTTTTCTTTTTTTTTCCCTCCGTCTAGTGTTTGAAGAAAAGGAAGGTTGTGGTTAATTAATTATGGCAACCCTAAGATCGAGCTTGCCATCTAGGCTTCGGCAGCTTTTCTCCAGCGAAGGATCGTTTGGTCCTTCTCTTCAACTCGATTCTGAGCCGGTTAGTTTTTAGTTTTTTGTTTATCTTTGTTGTTATTGAGTTTAATTTGTGTACGGATTCCTAGGGTTTGGAAATTAGGGTTTATTTGCATTTGTGACTAATTGGCTTCGTACTTAGGGTTTCCGATTGGAGATTGTTACTCTTTTAGGGTTTTTACGAGTTCGATGCTATTGTATTCCTGTTTTTTGTGGCTTTTGGATTATGGTGTAGGAGATTGGAGGTGTCCATTCTAGATGATTGTGTTTTTTTATCGAACTGTAAAGTCAGAGCATTAATGATTCCAAGTTACGTATGGCTTTGTTATCTTTTTTACGGAAATAGGGTTTTCTGGCTCCATTTCAACTTCGTTGTTGCTCGTAAAAGCAGTAGAAGATAATCGGGTCGACTCGTTTATTGCGTAAACTTCTTTTCAAAGTGCCTACTTCTTCCTGTCCGCCCCCTAGAAGCCCAAAAGGACGTAATTTATGTGTTTTCATATGGGGTGACTGCAGTTTGCCGTCTTTGTGCTAATAGAAAGGGCCATTTATGGGTAATTGTTATGCTAAAGATCATTATAGTGTAGATATGATGAGTATAATGATGGAAGTTTACAGCAGTTCATTGAGCGAACAGTGTAGATATGATGAGTATAATCATATCGAGAGCAAAAATATTTGGCTGGACTTGCTGGAACCTCCCCTCCCTCACTCCCCCACCACACCACAAACCACAGGTGGGGTTTCCGGAGGCCGTTTCCCATCTGCAAACCTTTTTCACCTTTTACCTTTCCCCAGAACCCACTGCTCCCCCCGTCTTCTTCAGCTCCCGAACCCCTCTGTCCAACCATAGGATGCCCCTCCCTGGTCACTGGGTCCCCCTTCTCTACAAGCGACATGGTGGATTTGTGTGTTGGCACATCGGGGAGTGGATGCAAGGTAGGAGAGGGAGATTCAAGGCGGGGGGGGGATAGACATTAGGAGGCGGGGGTAGGGGGATTTGAGGGTGGTGCCGTGCTGGTGGGGGATTTGGGTTTTTGGTGGGTTTTGCAGGTAATGCCTACTAGTGGTGTCGTTGGTGGCCGGAGGATTTTCTGGATCCTTACTGGTAAAGGTGACCGCGCTAGTGGCTTTCTGGCGGTGGGGGGATGGTTCGCAGGCTGGCAGTGGTGGAGGTCCTAGCAGGGATAGGGGATTAAGGGGAGAAGAGAGAGGTTGTAACATGACAACCCTCTGACTTGTTCACATACCAAGAAAAATGCAAAACGACAGACGCCATTGCATTAACTGAAAAGAAATCTGTTTAAAGTGAAAGGAAAACTCATCCACATTAGATTTGCCAAAGCATGAAAAGTAGAGTAGTGCTGTCAATTTCGAAAATCAGTAAAATCAGCAAAAGTAGAGGCCAACATTATTATATAAGCTTATAGAAAAGGCCTTATGTTCCTCGTGCCTTGTGGATTTATACTTTTTTTATGGAAGGCTTACATGTAAATATGATATTTGTACTGATAATAATTGATGGGATTTGAGGATTTTTTGTCGTGTAACTTCTAAAGGCCATTTGTTTATTACGTTTTCCAGCTCGGTCTAACTGTCTCAGAGCTGTATGTTTGATGGGTTGCATCTTAACATCTTTCTTCCTTTGATTATGATACTTTATTTATTAGTCATAAGGATAAATATTTTGTCAAATTGATCGCTTTAATTCATGCGTACACCTTGTTGCTGTTGCTCTCATTCTTTTTAAGTCTGGAAATATGTTGCTCCTGCCTTTAAGTAGATAAGGCTTTTCGAACAATGATGATGCGAGTTCAATAAATCTCTCATAAAACGCAACCCTATGGGAAAATTTTGGGGTGGAGGATAGTGCTAAGCTGATATTTTTTGGTCAAGTATTGTACGGTTACATCTCATGGTTCAAGCTCTTAGTTTGATTGATACTAAACTAGTCAGTGGGAAGTGCTAAGTTGACATTCTTTTTATCTTGCAGCCTCCTAAAATCAAAGCATTTATTGACAAGGTTATTCAGAGTCCACTGCAAGATATAGCAATCCCACTTTCTGGTTTTCGGTGGGAGTACAACAAGGTGGTTACTATGGCATTTTTACCATGTGACCTCTTCAGTTTTCCGCGCCATTCACACTTCATCTAACTTTTTTTTCCCCATGTTTTCAGGGGAATTTTCACCATTGGAGGCCACTGTTTCATCACTTTGACACATATTTCAAGGCATATGTATCGGGTAGGAATGACCTGCTCCTCTCGGATACTATCACGGAAGATGATGTCCCATTTCCAAAGCATGCGGTTTTACAGATCTTGCGGGTGATGCAAATCATCCTGGAGAACTGCCATAATAAGAGTTCGTTTGACGGTCTAGAGGTATATTGATGCTTATGAGTTTCTTTTTCTTTTTTCACTTCTATTAGATTATGAGTCTCTGGATTTATTTTGTTCACAGTAGTATTTGTTAACCTTACCTTTATTTATTTGAATAGCATTTCAAGCACCTGCTTGCATCAACGGATCCTGAGGTTCTCGTGGCAACCCTGGAGACTCTTTCAGCTCTAGTGAAAATACATCCCTCAAAGCTTCATGTTAGTGGGAAGATGATTGGGCTTGGTTCAATTAATAGCTGTCTATTGTCTCTAGCTCAAGGATGGGGAAGTAAGGAGGAGGGCTTGGGTTTGTATTCATGTGTTGTGGCAAATGAGAAAAGTCAGGAGGAAGGGCTGTCTTTATTCCCGTCAGATGCACAGGACAAAGAAGACAAGTCCCAATCGCGTTTGGGCTCAACTTTGTACTTCGAGTTGCATGGGGTTAGCCCCCAAAGAAGTGGAGAAAGCAGTAGTGATCAAAAATCTTCTCTTTCTTCTACTGTGATACACATGCCAGACTTACATTTACGGAAAGAGGATGATCTTTTGCTTCTTAAGCAATGTATTGAGCAATATAATGTGCCTCCTGAACAAAGATTCTCACTACTCACAAGAATCCGATATGCACATGCCTTCCATTCAGTGAAATCATGCAGATTGTACAGTAGAATTTGCCTTCTCGCATTTACTGTCCTTGTGCAGTCTAATGATGCTAACGATGAGCTCTCGTCCTTTTTTGCTAACGAGCCTGAATATACAAATGAGTTGATCAAGATTGTCCGATCTGAAGAAATTGTTTCTGGAACTGTAAGAACACTTGCCATGCTTGCCTTGGGAGCGCAGTTGGCTGCTTATTCATCATCTCATGACCGCGCTCGTATGTTAAGCGGGTCAAGCATTAATTTTGCCGGGGGTAACCGAATGATTCTCTTGAATGTACTTCAGAAGGCAATCTTGTCACTGAGGAACTCTAGTGACCCGTCATCTTTGGCTTTTGTGGAGGCACTTCTACAATTCTATCTGCTTCATGTTATATCGACTTCAAGCTCGGGGAGTATAATCCGAGGTTCAGGAATGGTTCCAACTTTTTTACCTCTTTTGGAGGATGCGGATCCAGCACATATGCACCTTGTCTGTTATGCAGTGAAAACTCTACAGAAGCTTATGGATTACAGTAATGCAGCTGTGACCCTTTTCAAAGATTTGGGAGGGGTTGAACTTCTAGCTCACAGGCTCCAGATAGAAGTGCAAAGAGTTATAGGGGTCACAAGTTCAGATGATAATTCGATGATTATTGGTGAGTCTTCAATCTCATCTGAGGATAATTTATTATCTCAGAAGAGGCTTATTAGGGCTTTGTTGAAGACACTTGGGTCAGCTACCTATGCTCCTGCAAACACCTCCAGGTCCCAAACTTCTCATGATAGTTCACTGCCATCAACTTTGGCTTTGATATTTGGCAACGTCGGTAAATTTGGAGGTGAAATTTACTGCTCAGCTGTGACTGTTATGAGCGAAATTCTTCATAAAGACCCCACTTGTTTTCCTGTCTTGCATGAAATGGGTCTTCCAGATGCGTTTTTATCTTCAATTGTTGCTGGCATACTTCCTTCCTCAAAGGCTCTCACTTGTGTGCCTAGTGGTCTGGGTGCTATTTGCCTTAACACCAAGGGTTTGGAGTCGGTGAAAGAAACTTCTGCTTTACGTTTCCTTGTTGACGTTTTCACCTGCAAGAAGTATGTTGTAGCTATGAACGAAGCTATCGTTCCTTTGGCAAATGGTGTGGAAGAGCTATTGCGCCATGTGTCTTCACTCAGGAGCACTGGTGTAGATATTATAATCGAGATTGTCAATAAAATAGCCTCTCTTGGGGAAGGAAGTTCTTCGGGCTCATCAGAGAAGGCCAATGGGAGTAGTGCTATGGAAATGGATTTCGGAGACCGAGCAAGTGGAAGTGAAAGCTTAGTCAGTGTGACGGATTCTACTGGGGAGAGTATTACAAATGATCATTTCATTAATTTGAGTGTCTTCCATGTGATGGTATTGGTTCACAGGACAATGGAGAACTCAGAAACGTGTAGGCTATTTGTTGAGAACTCGGGTATTGATGCTTTATTGAAGCTTTTACTACGACCTAGTATTGCCCAGTCATCTGAGGGAATGGCTATTGCTTTACACAGCACTATGGTTTTCAAGGGTTTTACTCAGCATCACTCTGCCCCACTAGCTCGTGCTTATTGTTCCTTTCTAAGGGATCATTTGAAGAAAGCTTTGACTGGATTCAGTGTGGTCTCAGGGTCCTTTTTGTTGGACCCGAAGACAAAACCCGATCATACAGTATTCTCCTCATTATTCCTTGTGGAATTTCTTCTATTCCTTGCTGCCTCAAAGGAAAACCGTTGGGTGTCTGCATTGCTTACAGAATTTGGCGGTGATAGCAAGGATGTCCTGGAGGATATTGGGCATGTTCATCGGGAGATTTTATGGCAGATTGCTCTTCTTGAAGATGCAAAGGTTGAGGTACAAGAGGATGCACATGTTTCATCATCAGAGTCACAACAAGCATCTAGTTCTAGTGAACCCGAGGAACAAAGAGTCACTTCCTTCAGGCAGTTGCTTGATCCACTACTTAGAAGAAGGATGTCAGGATGGAGTGTTGAGTCCCAATTTTTTGATCTCATAAACCTCTACCGAGATCTTGGTCGTGCTAGTGGTATTCAACACAGAAGTACTTCTGATGGCTCCACCCTACGTCTAGGAAGCAGCCAACAATTGCGTCAGTTGGGTGGTTTAGATACTGAGAATGCTCCTAAGAAGGAAGAGGACAAGCTGAAGAATTACTATTCATCTTGTTGTGATATAGTCAGATCAATTGCATTGCATATTAAGCATTTGTTTCAAGAGTTGGGGAAGGCAATGCTACTACCTTCTCGCAGACGGGATGACACTGTAAACGTATCACCATCATCGAAATCAGTAGTATCTACTGCTGCTTCTATTGCCCTGGGACATATGAACTTTGAGGGTCATGTGGGCCCCTCTGGGTCCGAGGCATCTGTATCTAGCAAATGCCGCTACTTTGGAAAAGTTGTGGATTTCATTGATGGCATTCTAATGGACAGACATGATTCCTGTAATCCAGTGCTATTAAATTGCTTGTATGGGCAAGGTGTTATTCAGTCAGTTTTGACTACATTTGAGGCTACAAGTCAGTTGCTATTTACAGTCCCTTCATCACCCATGGAGACTGATGATGGAAATCTTAAGCGGGAAAGGAAGGATGAGTCCGAGCACTCGTGGATTTATGGTCCGCTAGCAAGCTATGGGAAGCTTATGGATCACCTGGTCACCTCATCTTATATATTGTCTCCTTTTACGAAACACTTGCTCGTGCAACCCTTATCAACCAGCAATATTCCTTTCCCTCGGGATGCTGAGACTTTCGTAAAGGTTCTACAATCCATGGTGCTTAAGGCCGTGCTTCCAGTGTGGACCCACCCACAGTTTGCTGAGTGTAGCTATGATTTCACCACCTCAATCATCTCTATCGTTCGACATATTTATTCTGGGGTTGAAGTGAAAAATGTTACTGCCAGTAGCACTAGCCGTTTAGCGGGTCCGCCTCCAAATGAAGTAGCTATTTCAACAATTGTGGAAATGGGATTTTCAAGGCCTAGGGCAGAAGAAGCTCTGAGGCAAGTTGGTGCAAACAGCGTTGAATTGGCAATGGAGTGGTTGTTCACACATCAAGAGGAAGCCCAAGAAGATGATGAGCTGGCTCGTGCGCTTGCAATGTCTCTTGGAAATTCTGGGACAGAACCGAAAGAAGATTCTAGTAATGAAAATAGTCGGCAGTTTGAAGAGGAGATGGCACAACTTCCTCCCATTGATGAACTCCTGTTGACTTGTGTAAAGCTTTTGCAATCCAAGGAATCTCTTGCTTTTCCGGTTAGGGATCTACTTATGACGATGTGTTCCCAGAATGATGGTCAATACAGACCCAATGTCATTTCCTTTATTATTGACCAGATAAAGCAATGTAAATCAGTCACCGATCATGGAAATAGTTCTATGCTCTCTGCTCTATTTCATGTTCTTGCTTTAATTCTTCATGAGGATGCTGCTTCACGAGAGACTTGTCTCAAGAATGGGTTGGTCGAGCTTGTCTCTGATGTATTGTGGAAATGGGATGTTGAATCCTCTGATGGGACAAAATCTCCCGTTCCGAAATGGGTGACAGCTGCTTTTCTTGCTCTTGATCGCTTGTTGCAAGTGGATCAAAAGCTAAATTCCGAGGTTGTAGAACTATTGAAAAAGAATACTGAAAGTAGCAGCCAGCAGACATCAATTGTTATTGATGATGATAAGCAAAATAAGTCACAGGAATCATCACAAGCGCATGTTGATTTAGACCAGCAGAAGAGGCTTGTTGAGGTTGCTTGTAATTGTATTAGAAAACAACTCCCATCAGAGACAATGCATGCTGTTCTACAACTATGTGCGACACTTACCAGAACTCATTCGGTGGCTGTTAGTTTCCTTGATGCCGGGGGTCTTCCTTTGCTTCTTAATCTACCAACAAACAGCTTGTTCTCTGGGTTTGATAACATTGCGGCTACTATTATTCGTCATATTCTAGAAGATCCCCAGACACTCCAGCAGGCAATGGAGTCTGAGATTCGTCATAGCATTGTTACTGCTACCAACAGACATACTAGTGGACGGCTTACTGTCCGGAACTTTCTAGCAAATTTGACTTCTGTGATTTCAAGAGATCCGGTGGTTTTCTTGCGGGCCGCTCAGTCTGTTTGTCAAGTTGAAATGGTCGGTGATAGGCCATCTGTTGTCTTACTAAAAGATCGTGAGAAAGATAAATCCAAGGACAAGGAGAAGGAAAAGGAAAAAACCTCTGAGAAGGATAAACCATTGAGTATTGATGTCAAGCCATCTATGGTTTTGGGAGTAGGACAAGGGAAGCTTCAGGAGTCCAAGAGTTTCAAAGCTCACAGGAAACCTCCTCATACTTTTGTGAGTGTGATTGAGCTTCTTTTGGACACAGTTGTAATATTTGAACCCCCAATTAAAGATGATTCCTCGCCTGGGGCTTCGAGCACACAATCGACCACTGATATGGACATTGATGTTGCCGTTAGTAAGGGAAAAGGAAAGGCTATTGCGAGTGAGTCTGAAGAAAATGAAGCTCAAAACCAGGATATTTCGGCTTCACTGGCCAAAGTTGTATTTATCCTCAAGCTTCTCACAGAGATTCTCGTCACATATGCGGCCTCTGTTCATGTCTTATTGCGGAGGGATGCTGAAGTGAGTAGCTCTCGAGGTCTGCCAAAGAGGGGTCCTTCTGGGTATGGCTCGGGGGGGATTTTTCACCATATTCTTCACAAATTTGTCCCCTATTCTAAAAATTCTAAAAAAGAGAAGAAAACTGATGGTGACTGGAAACATAAGTTGGCAACTAGAGCTTGTCAATTTCTGGTGGGCGCGTGTGTTCGATCTGCTGAGGCCAGGAGGAGGATTTTCACAGAAATCAATTCAGTCTTTAGTGAATTCGTGGAGTCAGCTGATGGTTTTATTTCACCAGGAATTGAAATTCAGGCTTTTATTGATCTACTTAATGACGTGCTCGGTGCTCGATCCCCAACCGGTTCATATGTCTCTGCTGATGCTTCTGCTACTTTCATAGATGTTGGTCTGGTTAAGTCACTGACTCGAGTACTCCAAGTGCTCGACCTTGACCAGGCGGACTCTTCTAAAGTTGTGACTGGACTCATTAAAGCATTAGAACTCGTAACCAAGGAGCATGTCCATTCTTCTGATGCTCATGGGGGTAATAGCGACAATTCAACCAAGCCTTCTGATCTTAACTTGCATGAGAGAACTGAGAATAATGGTGATGGAGCTCAGGCTATGGAGGCTGCTTCTCAAGAGAATGATAACTCTATAGTTGCTATTCGCACTGATTCTTTTAGTACTGGGCATATATATGGTGGGTCCGAGGCTGTGACCGATGACATGGAGCATGATCAAGATCTTGATGGAGGCTTTCCTCCTAATGAAGATGATTATATGCATGATACCCCGGAGGATGGAAGGGGTCTTGAAAATGGGATTGACGCTGTGGGGATTAGATTCGAAATCCAGCAAGGCGGGCAAGAAAATCTTGATGAAGATGATGATGAGGAGATGTCTGGTGATGATGGTGATGATGAAGAGGATGAGGATGATGATGATGATGATGAACATAATGATTTAGAAGAAGATGAAGATCACCACCACCTTCCTCATCCTGACACTGATCAGGATGACCATGAGATGGATGAGGATGAGTTTGATGAAGAGATATTGGAGGAAGAGGATGAGGAGGATGAGGATGATGAAGATGGACTCATCCTTCGGCTAGAGGAAGGCATCAATGGTATTAATGTCCTTGATCACATAGAGGTTTTTGGCCGAGAAAATAGTTTTGCAAATGAAACTCTACAAGTGATGCCAGTTGAACTTTTTGGCTCTAGGCGTCAAGGGCGCTCTACGTCTATTTACAATCTTCTTGGAAGAAGTGATAACACTGTACCCTCTCAACATCCACTCTTAGTTGAGTCGCATCCCTCTACAACTTCAGGAACTGGAAGAGCTGCAGGTATATTGATATTCTATATCCGATTTCTTTCACAATTTTCTGACGTTCATCCCATTGTTTTTCTATGGAATTCTTATACGTTTTTCCTTATTTTTCAGAGAACACCAGTGATCCTGTATTTTCTGATAGAAACCTGGAAAGTGCTTCATCCCGGCTGGACACTATATTCCGATCTGCTAGAAATGGAAGGCAGGGACACCGATTCAACTTATGGTCTGATGACAACGAGCAAGGTGGTGCGTCCAGTTCATCTGCTATACCCCAAGGTCTAGAGGAATTCCTTGTATCACAGTTAAGACGACCAAATGCAGAGAAACCCTCCGATCAGAACACGACAACTGTTGATTCTGAGAAAAAGAGTGATGCTGGACAGTTACAAGTGTCAGAAACAAGCATGGGGACAGAAGCCCAGGTTGAAAGAGATGCAAATAATCAAACTGATGAGAACAGTTTGGGTCCAAATCCACCTCAGCAAGGAACTGATGTGTCAAGTTCACAATTTCAATCTGGTGAATTGCAATTTGAGCATAATGATGCAGCTGTTCGAGATGTTGAGGCAGTGAGCCAAGAAAGTGGTGGAAGTGGTGCGACTTTAGGAGAAAGCCTCCGAAGCCTAGATGTTGAAATCGGGAGTGCTGATGGGCATGATGATGGTGGAGAGAGGCAACCATTGGGTGAGCCGCTGGGATCTCGGACAAGGAGGACTAGTGTGTCATTTGGGATGTCCTCTTCCGTTGGGGGCAGGGAGACACCACTCCACAGTGTAAGTGAAGTCGCTGAAAACCCTAATCAGGAGGCTCAACAGGGTGTTCGAGCAGATGAGCAGCAAACAAATGGGGATGGCGAGAGTGGTTCTATTGATCCCGCGTTTCTTGATGCGCTTCCAGAGGAGTTGCGTGCTGAAGTCCTCTCAGCTCAGCAGGGTCAAGCAACCCAGCCGGCTAATGCTGAACAACAGAACACTGAAGATATTGATCCCGAATTTCTTGCTGCTCTTCCCCCAGACATTCGAGCTGAAGTTCTTGCCCAACAACAGGCACAAAGGCTACATCAATCCCAGGAACTCGAAGGGCAACCTGTGGAGATGGATACCGTGTCAATAATTGCTACTTTTCCTTCCGATCTTAGAGAAGAGGTATACTCTTACAAACCTTGGGAGAACCCATCTCCATAACGTAGGCCCCCATATGATCAATGTGGGATCAAGTCCCCATACCTTGCAATTAGTTCATAACATACTACTCCCATATGTTTTTAAGTCTGTTGAGTGTTGATGGTCATGTCTTTATCTTGACTAATTGTCTTGTCTTTAACAGGTTCTCTTAACATCATCTGATGCTGTTCTGGCCAATCTTACTCCTGCACTTGTTGCTGAGGCAAATATGTTGCGTGAAAGATTTGCACATCGTTATCACAGTCGTAATCTGTTTGGCATGTACCCAAGAAGCCGAAGAGGCGAGTCTTCTAGAAGAGGTGAAGGATCGAGCCTAGACAGAGCTGTTGGAGGTATTGATGCTCGTCGCTCTATTGCAAGTAAGGTGCTTGAAGCTGATGGTGCACCCTTAGTTGATACAGATGCCCTAAAGGGCATGATACGGTTGCTTCGTGTTGTACAGGTAAATCTATTGTTTCTTTCTTTATCTTTAAAAAAAAAAACTTTTTGGGATCGTAATAATTACCTGTCCCTGGAAATCGAGCTTAGTGTAAGTCTGAAGTCTAAATTTGGGGTTAAGCCTAGGGGATGGGGATTTAGGTATTCCATTTAAACTCTTGCACCTTCACAATATTCCCAAAATTGGGAAATATGTGCCACGCTGTGTTCGAACCCAGGTTGTGGTTGAACAAGCCACACTAAGGGTAAGGGTGATACCAATGCGCTTGGTATGCATTATTTTCTTATGGTCGGTTACTGATGCTCATTGCTTTGCAGCCAATCTATCGAGGCCAATTTCAGAGACTCCTGTTGAACTTGTGCGCTCATAGTGAAACCAGGACTGCTTTAGTCAAAATTTTGATGGAAATGTTGATGCTTGATAAGCACAAGTCCGGTAATCAGACAAATGATGCTGAGCCTTCATATCGGCTGTACGCTTGCCAAAGTCATGTCATGTATTCTCGTCCCCAATTTGTTGACGGTAAGGCATTGTTATTTTCTCATTTATGTATTTGTTGTGCTAATTATATTGCGAGGACAATGTGCTCTCTGTTTTATAACGTGCAACTCAATCCTTGCTAGAGCATATAGCTGCATATATTGGGGCACTGCTTATTATTATGATTATTTGTTGTGCCTTTTATTTTCTCTCTCCCTCTTGTATATCTGAGGGAGAGCCGCATTATGCTGTTATCAGGAGCTGTGAGGTTCACTGACAAATTTGATCAATGTTCGAATAGCACTTGAAGCCAAGAACATTGCTCAATTTCTCCATAGATCTGAATGAAGATCAGGTCGTGTTATGTTGGAGCACATTGCTCTATACCTGTAAAGCTTTGTATTTCAGATTTCCGATAGTGGGTCAAAAATTTCAACTCTTCAAATTTTAAGCCATTCCAAAATGTCTGACCCTTCCTTTTTAAACGTAGGCTTATTTATAAAGCGGATGATCATTCATAATTGATTCAAGATTGTATAGTTTAAAGAAAAAAGGAAATGCTATCTTTTCCTGATAGATAAAAGGTAAATAGAAAAATTCAAAGTATCTTTCTTTTAAAAAGCTTATGGCGTAAAGCTGAAAGGTAGGCTCGTGCTGGTCAAGGAACTTCACTTCCACATACGATAGGCAGAAGACATGAAGGTATTTCTGATAAAATTCACTTAGAGGGGGGCAGAAGAGCGGGTTTTGTCGACATACAGGTCTTAGCCGTCTTAGGAATGGTCTCTGTGCCTTGGTTAGATTCCTCTCATGCTAAGTAGCCTATTAGAAGCAGGAAATACAGAATGAATCTTGAATTCACTTGAGTCTTCCATATGGGTAAAGGCCATGTTCCAAAAACGTTTTGAAGGTCATTTCCTCGTTTTTCTAGGAATATTAATGAACTGTGCTAGCAGCTTATCTTCTTAGTAGTACTGTGATCCATGGAAGCTGCTGAGATTTATTGCGTAGTCAATGCAAATGTCCTTTTAAGTCAGTCGGATTTTAAACAATTTGCGTAAATTACCCCCTGTGCTGAGTATAAGAAATTATTTCTTCTTTTCTTAGTGCCTTCCCTAGGAAGGGAGGTTCTTTAACATTCTTCATACTCTTTAATTACTTTAACAAGGGTGAAAGCAGATTTTAGTTAGCTGGGGCCAGCCTCCTCGGTGGCATATATGTAGAGCTATCTGATTTCTAGTATTTGTTATAATGATTGTGCATTCTTTTTTCTGAAACTAGATTGTGATTCATCTGTGGAAATTTTCTGATACATTTATTAACCCCTGATTCCTTTGTACTTGAGGTGGTTCTGTTGTCAAGGACATGCCTTGCTGACATGGGAAAAGTAATTCTTTTTATTCTGCAACTAATGATATATGAATTTCTTTCCTAATACCTCAAGTGTCGGAAGAAATCTGTTAGTGATGATATCAACTTCTCCAATGAGTTCGAATAAAAGGGTTTCCAAGTGAGGGTCGTTTTCAGAGCCAAGAAATATAAGAAAGTGGGTTATACGGCTAGTTTAGTAAATGTTACAATTTTTTAGTGGATAGTCATTATTTGTGACCGAGGGAGTATAGAAAATGAACTTTGAGCTCTGACAAAGAGCATAGCCAATCACATTAACTGTCTTAAGTGATAGGAGGCTGTAAACTTTGTCGGGAATCCGAGTTGTACATTTGTCAAGATGTCATTCTTTCAATCTAACACTGTATGGCCTTCTGTCTGTTGTTTAGGAGTCCCTCCTTTGGTTTCTCGTCGAGTCCTCGAAAGCCTAACCTACTTGGCTCGCAATCACCCTTACGTTGCCAAGATTTTGCTTGAGCTAAGGCTGCCCCATCAACCTCGTAGTAAGCCTGAAAATTCAGATCAGCTGCGTGGTAAAGCCTTGATGTTTGCTGAAAACAATGATAAAGAGAGAGTAGAGCATGAAGAAGGATTTCGATCTGTTGCACTTTTATTGGGTCTTTTGAACCAGCCACTTTATCTGAGGAGTATTGCTCATCTCGAACAGGTGAATATGCAAATTTGGTGGCATATCTATCTCTCTGAAGCTGTCTTTTAATTTGATATAGTGTTTGATTCTGTTGTTCTTTTCCCCTCTGCTAGCTGCTAAATTTACTGGATGTTATCGTTGACAATGCCGGAAGCAAATCCGATTCATCAAGTAAACCTGGGATATCTACTGTCGAGCAGCAGCCAGGCCCTGAGGCCCCCCCTAACACAGATGCTGTGATGAATACTGATGCAGGAGGCACTTCTTCTGAGGCCAATCTGGGATCTAAGGCTGATGAAACAACTAAACCATCAACCTCTGGTGAAAATGAACCACATGATGCTCTAACTGTGCTGCTCGACCTTCCACAAGCTGATCTTAGACTACTATGTTCTTTACTAGCAACAGAAGGGTATGATCTTATTTAAATCCTTAATATACCTAACTATTTCATTTTTCCACTCTAATTTGTGTTCAAGTTGGTTGATTTGTGGGTGAGAAAACTATGTATGATTTGTAATTCTTTCTCATCTTCAATTGTAGTACTGAGATTCAACCACTGGCGAGTATTCGATGGTTTTGGTTTTATTATATTTAGTTGGCTGTTGTCTTTTGCTTTTTTTGCTTACCAGGTATTATTTTGAAATGCTTTTTGACGACCTCTTCTCATTTTATGTCTGTGGGATGATTAAACTGTTCTCATTCCATCCAAGTATTATGTTATCTTTTACTGGAGATTTGGGAATTGTCTTTACCAGAGTGAATTTATGTTATTGCTTTTCTCTGTTGACCTTTGATTTTAGTTGAGATTCATTGAGAAGGATAGGTCCGTATACATAGGCAAAAACTTAAGATGCTGGTGGTCTTTGTTCTTTAGTGGGTGATAGTTTGATTTTGCGACATCTGAAACTTGTCTGTTCTTTTTGTTTTTTCGCACCTTCATTGAAGTTGGCCTATTCACTTTTCCTTGTTCATGTTAAAGCTAACACAAATTGTTCTATTTCAGTTTGTCAGATAATGTATATACACTCGTGGCTGAGGTGCTGAAGAAATTGGTCTCTTTGGCCCCATCTCATCGTCATTTATTCATCACCGAGTTGGCTAATTCGGTGCAAAAGTTAAGTCAGTCTGCCATGGGTGAGTTGCACTCCTTTGGAGAGGCCGAAGGAACCCTCCTTCATTCCACTTCTTCAGATGGAGCTGCAATACTGAGAGTCTTACAAGCACTAAGCTCTCTTGTCTCCTCTGTGAATGAGAAAGATGACCAACAAAGTCTTCCTGAAAAAGATCATAATTCTGCTCTTTCTTTAGTTAGAGACATTAACTCTCTTTTGGAACCATTGTGGTTGGAGTTGAGCAGTTGTATAGGCAAAATAGAAGGTTATTCAGATTCTACCTTAGAAATCTCTTCATCCTTGGTGGTAAAATCCAAGCCTTCAACTGCAACCCCACCCCTCCCTGCTGGC
This sequence comes from Macarthuria australis, assembly GCA_900322265.1. Taxonomy (NCBI): domain Eukaryota; kingdom Viridiplantae; phylum Streptophyta; class Magnoliopsida; order Caryophyllales; family Macarthuriaceae; genus Macarthuria; species Macarthuria australis. The sequence goes on from ONZE01000652.1 coordinate 15,760, forward strand.
ACTCAGAATGTCCTGCCTTATATTGAGTCCTTTTTCGTGACATGCGAGAAAATACACACTGCACAGTCTGGCGCCAGCCTGGATTTTACTGTTTCTTCTGTATCGGATGTTGACGATGCTAGTACTTCCGATCTCAAGCAGAAAACACCGGTTTCATCGTCGAATGTTGATGAGAAACACGTTGCTTTTGTGAAGTTTACTGAGAAGCATAGGAAGTTGTTAAATGCCTTTATCCGGCAAAACCCCGGGTTGCTTGAGAAGTCCTTTTCACTGATGCTAAAGGTTCCCCGTTTTATCGATTTCGATAATAAACGGTCTCACTTTAGATCTAAGATAAAGCACCAACATGATCACCATCACAGCCCTTTAAGGATTTCAGTGAGAAGAGCATACATTCTAGAAGATTCCTACAACCAACTTCGGATGAGGTCAACTCAGGAGTTGAAGGGGAGGTTAACAGTACATTTCCAAGGGGAAGAAGGTATTGATGCTGGAGGGCTAACTAGGGAATGGTATCAGTTATTGTCTCGGGTCATTTTCGATAAAGGAGCTTTGTTGTTTACTACTGTGGGCAATGATTCAACTTTTCAGCCAAATCCCAATTCTGTCTATCAAACAGAGCATCTCTCCTACTTCAAGTTTGCTGGACGAGTTGTGAGTATATTTCGTTTATTCTTGTAGAATTTCATTGCTAAGTATGTACTTATACTCATGTATATGGAATTTGCAGGTGGGTAAGGCACTTTTTGATGGGCAGTTGTTGGATGTTCATTTCACTCGTTCGTTCTACAAGCACATCCTAGGTGTTAAAGTGACTTACCATGATATAGAAGCTATTGATCCAGATTACTACAAGAATCTCAAATGGATGCTTGAGGTTTGCTGTCTTAATTATGCAATCCACATGCATGCATGCATCTTATCTTTGTTCTGCTTACATACTTGTGGTTTGAAATGTTATTTGTGATTGCCTTTCTTACATACTTCCATGCTTTTGGCAGAATGATATTAGTGATGTCCTAGATCTTACTTTCAGTATTGATGCTGATGAGGAGAAGTTGATTCTATATGAAAGGACTGAGGTAATCATCTTCACTTTTAGTAGTTGTCCACATCTCTCTTTTTTAGAAATAGCTGTTTTCACATTCAAATGTTGCTGGAAAATGCAGGTGACTGATCATGAGCTGATTCCTGGCGGACGAAATATAAAGGTCACTGAGGAGAACAAGCATCAATATGTTGACTTAGTTGTCGAGCATAGACTGACCACTGCTATCCGTCCTCAAATTAACGCATTCTTGGAAGGCTTCCATGAGTTGATTCCTCGTGAGCTCATATCGATATTTAATGACAAGGAACTCGAATTACTAATTAGCGGGCTTCCAGATATTGATTGTGAGTATGCCACATTTTAACCAACCCCCCCCCCCCCCCCCNNAGAGAGAGAGAGAAAAAATTGCTGTGCTCTTTAACAGTGAAAGCTTTGATTAATGTGTTGCAGTGGATGATATGAGGGCAAATACGGAATATTCAGGGTATAGCCCTGCATCTCCAATTATACAGTGGTTCTGGGAGGTGGTTCAGGGATTAAGCAAGGAAGACAAGGCTCGCCTTCTGCAGTTTGTTACGGGCACTTCTAAGGTAAGTCTCTTATATTCCTGAGTGGTTATTCAATCATTGGTCGAGTCGATTTGTTTAGGATAAACTCCTTTTTTTTTTTNNGGAGAGCCCGGGTGATCCCATTGAGTTAGAGCTTACATGGTTGAGGGACTGATTGGCCGAGAAATCATCATACATTATTTTGAAGTGATTACATTAAGCAAGCCTACTAGCAGCCGGTTTAGGCGACCTCAAACTGTTGCTTGCCCTAAAAATCTCCTCAACCGGAGGATTTTGTGGTATCCCGGATTTGACTCTCGGGGTGGTGCCACGATACCAGTGAGTTAGAACTCACTTGGTTGTGAGGGGCGAACTACCCGAGAAATCATCATATATTTTTTATTTTTCTTTTTTGATAATTAAATAGGTAAGGTGGAAACCTAGGCCTGTCCTATTACAGGGCTCAACCCAGGGACTGAGCCAATTAAAGGGGGGAAAGGACTCCAAACAGTTTTTAGAATTGTTGGGGAGGTGAGCTTTAAACCCGTGACCTTGTAGCCAACCAGTAGGCTATCTACTTGGTGCTCGGTGTACCATATTGTCCGAATGCTCGCCCCATTCCCAGATGTGTTTCAAGGTGGTGGGTTGAAGGACAAGCACACTGACAAACTATAGTGCTTTGAGAATATACTTGAGCTACTGGACGTTAGAATGTAGAAAAAATCCTATGATTGAAAAGCATAAATGAAGTGTAGACACTGTTTTTTGAACCCTTGTTGGCGGTTAATCTTTTCTTATAATTGATGGCCATTATTTTCGTTTAGCTCTCGACACTGTCTAGGATTGTTGATTATGTTCCGTACTTTGAAACTTTCGCAGGTGCCTCTAGAAGGTTTTAGTGCTCTGCAGGGCATTTCAGGCTCACAGAAGTTTCAAATTCACAAAGCATATGGCAGTCCTGATCATTTGCCATCAGCACATACATGGTAATTCCACTACTTGTTTCCCTCTTTATTATGATATCACTTTTTTTTCTTCTTTTCCTTGCGGGTAATAAAGGCCTCCCAAGCCCTCGTCATTTCTATACTTGGACAGTGGAGAAAGGGTAGCCCATCGGGGGAAACCCACTACTCAATGAAGTTCGATCTAGGCCCAAAATTTGGGCCCCACAAATCCCTTCGCAAGTGCATTCTTAACCATTAAGATAAGCAGTACGGCTTGCATAGACGATGTCTATTCCATTGTAAACTTGAGGTGTCCCTATTATGAACTTGGAGGTACTCCACTGTAAACTTTTGGGAACCCCTGTTAACTACATGTATGCCTTCACAAAAATCAGGGGTACCCCTAATATGAACTTGGGGGTATCCCCACTGTGAACTTTGGGGTACCCTATCCTAAACTTGGTCTATAGTATAGACATGGTCTTTTTATTTACTTACTGATGTCGGTATTTAACACCCCATATTTATCTCAAAAATGGAAAACAGCTTCAACCAATTGGATGTACCGGAGTATCCGTCGAAAGAGCATCTGGAGGAGAGGCTACTGCTGGCAATCCATGAAGCCAACGAAGGATTTGGATTCGGTTAAGAATGGCAGTTGTCATGGGCAAGACAAAGAGCTCTACTGTAGATAAAAACTTCTTTTGTTTTTTCTTTTCCTTTAATTATCATTGGTAGTAGTAATTGAGGGGGAAAGTCACAATGTGGATTTGAAATGAGTTGGTAAAATGTTAATAATTATGTACAGTTGTGGTAATTTGCCTCTTATGATTGATACTGGCAGTTTTCGATCTTGCCAATGTGTTTTTAAGTCTCAAGTTCTCTTTTTTTAATCATATGCTTCCATTTTCAAAAAATCGTGTGTTTTATAGAACACTCGTATATGCGTGGTTTTTTGTGACATAAAGAAACCATTAGATACCAAAATACCCCTCCTTTGGAATGTGTATTTGTTGGCACATTTTTTTTCTCCTATCACAAGGAATCATAT
>ONZE01000656.1:11900-25093 GCA_900322265.1 Macarthuria australis
GACTATGAACTTTATTATTATTATTATTTTTTATTAACTAGGAACATTTTCTGTCTTGGTCTTTTACTCAGCATTATTATCCAATTATCCATACTTCAATTGTCATAGAGATGTGGTTTCCGTGCATGGTTTTATGATGTAGTTGATCAATATCGTTGACTCCTTACCCACTATTGTGCTGTCTTTCTCTTAGTTGAATCTTGATTTGATCTCATTATATCTCATATTTCTCTGGACTGGTCTTTAAGAATATTGGTTTGCTTAATGAGTGACATTTGACGTTTTTTTGACTTCATGGATAAAATTATGCATGATTCTTTACCATGAAGGCTAGATATTTTTTTGTTCTATGCCCTCTTTTGTACATGCGTGACACCCCCTTGGTGTCTTTTCAGTGAATTATTTAACCCATCGGAAAAAGAATATTGGTTACATTTTTTCAGCCAACTTCAGCTGTGAGGGCTGAGATTGATGTAAAGCTTGGGGGTACTCAATGCAACTTGATATTGAGTCGATTGGAACCATGGATGCGACTGCACTTTTCCAAGAAGAAAAATATGGTGCTGAAAGAGGAAGTTACATCTGTTGCTAAGCCTGCTAAGCCAAAGTCGACAGAATCCAAGGTCATCATGTGGACTTGTACAGTTTCAGCCCCCGAGATGACCATTGTCCTTTACAGTATGAGTGATTTGCCTCTGTACCATGTAAGCAGTAGTTGCTTTATATCTGCTCTCTTTAATATCTTGATATTGTCTTGAATTGTTCACAGTCACTCTCTGATTGTTTTAGGGTTGCTCACAATCTTCACACGTGTTTGCAAATAATATTTCTAGCAAGGGAACTTCAGTACATGCGGAATTTGGTGAATTAAATTTACATTTGGCTGATGAATATCAAGAATGCTTGAAGGAATGTCTATTTGGTGTCGAAACAAACTCTGGATGTTTACTGCACATAGCAAAAGTTAGTTTAGACTGGGGAAAGAAATATGTGGATACACTTCCAGAAGATGGTCCCAAGTCTATATCAGCACTTACTGTTGATGTGACGGGTATGGGTATTTACTTCACCATGAGACGTGTGGAATCACTTATAGTAACTGCTATGTCCTTGTTAGCTCTTTTCAAGAAGTTATCTGGTGGTGGAAAGAGAAATCAAGTTCGGGGAGGACGTTCATCAAAATCATCAGGAAAAGGGACCCGGATTTTGAAACTTAATCTTGAGCGATGTTCTGTAAACTTTTGCGCTGATGTTGGGTTGGAGAACACAGTTATTGAAGATCCCAAGCGCGTGAATTATGGATCACAAGGAGGCCGTTTTGTAGTCAGTGTTTCAGCTGATGGTATCACAAGAACCGCAAATATTTTTTCCACAGTTTCAGATGAATGCAAAAAGTTAAAGTATTTTGTATCACTTGAGATCTTACATCTTAGTGTCTGCTTGAACAAGGACAAACAGTCTACCCAGGTGGAGCTTGAAAGAGCTAGATCAATCTACCAAGAGCATCCACATGATCATTCTCTTGGTGCAAAAGTACTTTTGCTTGATATGCAGAATGCGAAATTTGTACGTCGTTCTGGGGGTCTCAAAGAGATAGCTGTCTGCTCTCTTTTCAGTGCTACTGATATTGCAGTTCGGTGGGAGCCAGATGTACATCTATCTCTCTTTGAGCTCATGTTGTACTTGAAATTACTGGTACATAACCAAAAGCTTAAAGATGTTAATAATGACAATTTGGAAAGTGTCCCTATAACAACCGACCCTGTATCAAAAAAGGAAGTTGTTGGAGAATCTGGAAACGTGGACAAACAGAAGAAGAAGGAATCTGTAATTGCTGTTGACGTGGAATTGCTCAGTATATCAGCAGAGGTGGGAGATGGGGTTGAAGCAATGGTAAAAGTTCAGTCAATATTTTCTGAGAATGCCCGCATCGGAGTGCTCCTTGAGGGGCTAATGCTTAGTCTTAACGATTGTAGAATCTTTAAAAGTAGTCGGATGCAAATCTCTCGCATTCCTAAGACTTCAAATGGCCCTGATGCAACCTTGACCACCACATGGGACTGGGTAATTCAAGGCCTTGATGTACACATTTGTATGCCATACAGGTTGGAGTTGCGTGCCATTGATGATTCAGTGGAGGATATGTTGCGGGCTTTGAAGCTTATAATGGCTGCGAAAAAGAAGCTTATTTTCCCTGTTGAAAAAGAGAGCTCAAAATCTAAAAAATCGGGTTCTTCGAAATTTGGATGTGTCAAGTTTTGCATACGCAAGCTGACTGCTGATATCGAAGAGGAGCCAATGCAGGGATGGCTTGATGAGCATTACCAACTCCTGAAGAATGAGGCCCGTGAGTTAGCTGTTAGGTTAAGTTTTTTCGAAGAACTCGTCCACAAAGGTGACCAATGTCAAGGTGTATCCGATTCAAGTGATTTAACCTCAGTCAAAAGGATAAACTATGTTGGAGTTGACATAGATCTACAAGATTCTTGTGCCATTCAAAAGTTGCGGGACGACACCCATAAGCAGTCATTCCAATCATATTACAACGCATGCCAGAATCTCATACCATCTGAAGGGTCAGGAGCCTGTAGGGAGGGATTCCAGGCAGGTTTCAGGCCCAGCAGAAATAGAACTTCTCTTCTTTCCATTACTGCCACAGACTTGGATCTCACCTTGATAAAAATTGAAGGTGGTGAAGAAGGGATGATAGAAGTTGTAAAGAGACTTGATCCGGTTGCAAAAGAGATACCATTTTCTAGACTATATGGAAGCAATCTGATCTTACAGACGGGCACACTTGTTGCTCAGATAAGAAATTATACATATCCTATCTTTTCAGCTACCTCTGGTAAATGTGAAGGTTGTCTGGTGCTAGCCCAGCAGGTAAGGATAAACGTTTTCCTTCTTTCAAATTTCTCATTTAATATTTTTATCTTTTCAATCTTTTCTTTTTCTTCTTTCTGTAGAAGGTAAACTTGTATGCACTTTTCATTCAAGTATGCCATCTTTGCTTGCTACTTTCTTATGATCTTTGCTGTAGTGCGATTCTGATATTTTTTTATGTTGGATAACATTATCGTTGTTGTATTAATTGAGAAAGGTTTGAAATATAAGAAATGTAGTTCTAAGCTGAATGATGTTGGATCTGATACAAGGTTGTGAACTTGAAGGGTGTGAATATGAAAAGCTTGCAGATTGCTTGAGAAGGTTTATAAATAAGTTCAGATTAGGAAATTTCTGGAATTTTGGAGTAAGGGATGAAGAAAGTGGGTAGTTGGCTATGTTGATAGGAAGTGCCCGAGTCTATTTTGGAGCAATATTCAACTTTTCCTAACTTCTTGGATTAGATTATGCATGAATCGTTAGCCTCACTGCTACATGGTTTTCTTTCTTTTTCCCTCTTTTCATACATGGGTGACACCCCCTTGGGGTTATGATATTTTTTACCTATCCAAAAGAAATATTCCAGATCGGTCTACACATTGATAGACCATGTCAATGAGGGAAGAAATTTTTCTTCACAAAATCAACTGACCTCTTCTTCAAATAATGACAATACACGGAGACAGAAAAAGTAACAAGGAGTCACCTCCCCCTCATGCCCAAAAAGAAAAAGGAGAAAGGAAAAGTATTTGAACTCATCATAATTTGTTTATATATAAACATCGAGTACAAACACCATTTGGCTTTTATCCTTTTTTTCATTCATAAAATCACCTTTGATACATATGTCTAATTTTTGGGCCACACGAAACAACCAAGCAAAATTCAAGCAGATTGCTAATTGATTCTTTGAAACTGCAGCTGATTGTCAAATGGATGCCTCATCGAGCCCAGAAAAAGAAAAAAGTTGTGGTTATCATTATTTAAACGGTTACGAAGTTCCATGTTGTGTATATTACTAAAGGATTGTGGCCAGCATGGCAAGAAAAAAATTGTATGCTTATTTAACAGTTAACAACCTATAATAGATGTTAAACGTCACTTTAATAGCACCAGTGTCATACCTATTGGCTGGAGTTCCTTTACATATGCAGTGGATTAAAGTTCGTTATTTGGTCAGGACTCCATGAAGTTTTGTGAAGCCTAATGGGCATTAGAAAATGAAGCGTCTTTCTTTTTCATCCTTTTTTTTTACGCAATAATGAGCTGCCTTCAAAATATCATCTTTCCACATATAAGCTTTGGGTGTTTATAATTTACGTCTTGTAAAGAAAACTTTTTCATCTTAAGAAGGTTGTGAAGATTGCTTTCACCTGTTATCCCACTGATTTCCAAGTCTCAGAGTTGATAGTGTTTGATAATATTTCGTCACAGATGAGACCTGCCCTTGTCATGAATCCTAAAGAAGTTCAGAATGAAGAAGGTTGCACAGTGAGAAAGTTCATTAGGAATTTATCACTATCTTTCCGGTTTTATTTTATTGTGGATGAGTAATTTATTTAGTCATGGTTTATCTATTATGTCTTTTCATTTGTTTTAGCACCTTGGATTTCATTTGTATATTTATGCTTTTGTGCATATACTATAGACTAGAGTTCTGGCTTGGCTATGTGGATTGGTTGTAAAATCTTTGCTGCTCATTCTTTAGCAATTTCTGCACTCTTATTGCAGGCAACTCCATTCCAGCCTCAGATGCGCCAAGATGTATACGTAGGGAAATGGAGAAAAGTTGACTTGCTTCGTTCAGCGAGTGGAACAACTCCCCCGATGAAAACATATTTAGATCTACCTATTCATTTTCAGAAAGGGGAAGTTTCATTCGGAGTGGGTTATGAGCCTGTCTTTACTGATATAAGCTATGCTTTCACAGTGGCTCTTCGCAGGGCTAATCTGAGCATCAGGAATCCCAACCCTAGTCCTGCCCCTCCGAAAAAGGAAAAAAGCTTACCTTGGTGGGATGAAGTAAGAAACTATGTCCATGGACATGTTTCTTTGTTGTTTTCTGAAACCCGTTGGATTATCCTTGCAACTACTGACCCCTACGAGAAATTCGACAAGCTTCAAATTTTAACTGATTACATGGAAATCCAGCAGTCAGATGGTCATGTTTATGCTTCTGCTAAGCAGTTTAAAATTTTGACCAGCAGTTTGGAGAATTTAGCGAAAAGACGAGGCTTAAACCTACCAGCTGGTGTAGCTGTTCCCGTTCTTGAAACCCCAAGCTTTACCGTGGATGTTAATATGGATTGGGAATGTGATTCGGGAGCTCCACTAAATCACTATCTTTTTGCACTTCCAATTGAAGGACAACCTCGTGAGAAAGTTTGTGATCCATTCAGGTCTACCTCTCTTTCCCTGCGATGGAATTTCTCTCTGAGACCACTTCCCTCTGAGAAACCATCCCAGTCATCCAGCAATGTGGATGGTACAGCACCTAGTGGTCCGGCCAGTGCCTTGATTCATGATTCAGAAGGTGGTTATCCGATCGTAAAAATTGGTGCTCATGATTTAGCGTGGATTATTAAATTCTGGAATATGAATTACCTTCCTCCATGTAAATTACGCACCTTTTCTAGGTGGCCTCGTTTTGGAGTGCCAAGAATTCCGAGGTCCGGAAATCTTTCATTGGATAGGGTAATGACGGAGTTTATGCTCCGAATTGACTCTACACCAACTTGTATAAAGCACATGCCATTGGATAGTGATGACCCCGCCAAGGGACTTACATTTAAGATGTCAAAGTTGAAATTTGAAGTCTGCTATAGTCGGGGGAAACAAAAGTATACTTTTGAGAGCAAGCGTGATCCTCTAGATCTTGTTTATCAAGGTCTAGACTTGCACGTGCCCAAGGTATTTCTGGATCGAGAAGATTGCACCAGTGTTTCCAAAATAGTTCAAATGACAAGGAAAAGTTCACGATCGGCTTCTATGGATAAAGGTCTCACTGAGAAAGGCAATTCCATAGGAATCTGTAGTGAAAGGCCTCGTGATGATGGTTTTCTATTATCATGTGATTATTTCACAATAAGAAAACAATCTCCAAAGGCTGACCCTTCAAGGCTACTAACTTGGCAAGAAGCCGGAAGGAAAAATCTTGAGATGACATATGTGAGGTCCGAGTTTGAAAATGGTAGCGGGAGTGATGAACATGCATGGTCCGACCCTAGCGATGATGATGGGTATAATGTTGTAATAGCCGACAATTGTCAGCGTGTTTTTGTTTATGGCCTTAAACTTCTGTGGACCATTGAGAATCGAGATGCTGTTTGGTCTTGGGTTGGCGGATTATCTAAAGCATTTGCTCCACCTAAGCCTTCTCCATCTCGACAATATGCCCAGAGAAAGCTGCTTGAGGAGAACCAAAGACTTGCCGAGGGAGATAAGCCACAAGATAACACCGTGAAGCCTTCCTCTGCTGTTAGTGGTGGAAATTCCTCCTCTCCAAAGCAGGCTGAAAATTCAGGATTAGTTTCTTCTCCATCGCATTCAGCTAAAGTGGAGAGTGTGTCTGCTATTTCAATTGGTATGATGGTAGCTTTACTTTCAATTATTAGTTGGCTTCTGTTGATCTGTACAATTACTACCTTTTCTGGAATTTGAAAATTGTTGCACTACTTTCCAAAATGGTATTTAACTTCATTTCTATGCTTTTTGGAAAAGGGCCACAAAAAAAAAAGTAGTATGTAGCTCTCTGATGAATACTCCAATACCCTTTTTAATTGGAGATCTTCATTTATTTGATAACGAGGATTTTTCCCTCTGTTTTCCTCCAGCAAACAGTGTAAATATGAACGACTCAGAGGAGGAAGGGACTCGTCATTTTATGGTCAATGTTATTGAGCCACAATTCAATCTCCACTCAGAAGAAGCCAATGTAAGTTCTTAGGTAGATTGACATTGCACTTGAGATTTAATAGAGCCTTATGGTCAAGAAGAATACTACCTGTTGTTCGTTCTTTAATGCATAATTCTTTTGTGGACTTTCTCTTCCCTTCTTTATCTTTTAAGATGACAGGCTTCATGATGTCCTCGTCAAGTACCTTTCTAGCTCATGATGTCTTCATCATTTTTTTTACCAGGTCTCCGTAAGGATTTCCATATACTTGTTGGAGTGATAAATAGATGCCTAGAAGTATAGAGATCATTGCATGTATGCCTGACAGAATGCATCTGTGGAATTGCGGCCATCTTTGGATTGAGCTGTCCATTTACTATTTTATGAAAAGATCATATTGTCTGAATGGCTAAGGCTTTCTCTCTGATAAAGATGAGAATCTTATATTTTCGAAACTATGAACTAGATTTATATATCATTGCATGTTGAAGATATCTACCTGATCCAGTACATGAATTTATCCCGTCCGTTTTTCTTTGTAGGATGCTGCTGGTGTTGTATGTTTGTTTGTTTATCAATTATCTTTTCTGGTGGGTGATTGGGAAGAAAAAAAGGGCACAAAATAACTACCCCCTAGAAAGTAAAATTTGACACCAACAAATTTCTACCGGCACAGTTTGTAGAGATGCCCAAAAAGAGGTGTCTTGCTTAGGAGTCCATATTGGCCAGGCCAAATATCTGTTTTATAGCATTGTAGACCTTTTGAGTAAATGTTCTCTTATTGCTTGCTAACATTTGACACTTTCTTCTGCCAGGGTAGATTTCTTCTTGCTGCTGTAAGCGGCCGTGTCTTAGCACGTTCATTCCATTCAGTCGTCCAGGTTGGCGTTGAGATTATTGAACAAGCACTCGGCTCAGATGGAGTGCCAATTCCTGAATCTGCCCCTGAAATGACATGGAAACGTATGGAGTTGTCCGCAATGTTGGAGCATGTGCAGGCTCATGTTGCCCCTACTGATGTGGACCCAGGGGCTGGACTCCAGTGGCTTCCAAAAATTCGTAGAAGTTCTCCTAAAGTGAAACGTACTGGTGCTTTACTTGAAAGAGTTTTTATGCCCTGTGACATGTATTTTCGATATACAAGGCATAAAGGTGGAACTCCCGAACTGAAGGTGGATAATATTTCTCGTCTATCTGCCTCTGGATAAAACCAACCCATCAAATAATTACATGATTTCAGTTGCAATTTTCTGTACAAAGTCATATGATCACTTGTTTTCTCTTTTTTCCTGTTACCCTCATTCTTTGTTTAATTGTACTGCAGGTGAAGCCCCTGAAAGAGCTAACTTTCAATTCTCACAATATTACAGCAACAATGACTTCACGGCAGTTTCAAGTTATGCTAGACGTGCTAACTAATCTTCTTTTTGCGAGGCCTCCCAAGTATAACACTTGTTTTCCTCTTCCTGAGTCTTTCTTGTAAACTTCTTATTCAAATCTATATGGGTTGAAATGACTAATATACTTAGAAAGTGTACATAAAGGGGGCAAATTCACTGAAAACTTTTAAAAGTGAATATATTGTGTACTTTAAAGTTGGTGAAATCCTATTCTTATCTCACTTTTTCCTGTCGCTTTGGGGACTTTCTAGCAAAATACTTTTACTAAAAAATAGGCTCTTGAAGCAAAAAATTATTCAGAACGGAAATGTTTTATGCCATTTGGTTGGGTAAGGTTTGACCCCCTCCTGTTTCACTCCATGTTAACTGTTTCTGTGTCGAGATGGGTCCTTGTTTCTATGGATTTCTGTTTGTTGATTCAGGCTGCAACCTTGGTATCTTCTTTTACCAAGTTACCAGTCAAACGAATTAAAAAAATGGGAACTTTTTATGTTGCAAAGGGGATTTGATTTTGCATGCGTAGTCCCTTTTGTAAGTTGTTTCAATGTAATTCCCCCCCCCCCCCCAAAAAAAAAAAAAAGAGGTTGTTTCAATATGAGGTTTTCTGTGATACAGGCCCAGGAAGAGTAGTCTGTCATATCCTTCTGAAGATGATGACGATATTGAAGAGGAGGCAGATGAGGTGGTTCCTGACGGTGTCGAAGAGGTAGAACTTGCTAAAATCAACCTTGAACAGAAAGAGCGTGAACAAAAGCTGCTTCTTGATGACATCATGATGTTATCCTTTTGCAATGATGCATCTGGAGACAAAGTTCCAGATAAAGACGGTGATTTGTGGATGATAACTGGTGGAAGATCCACACTGGTGTGCTACCAAATGCCTTCAACTACCTAACTTCAATATTGTCACTTATTACTGATAATTTGATATTTCACTACCCGCTACTTGTGGATGAGAAAATTTATAACTTTACCCTTGATTATGGAGGATTTCCCTTATCGCCCTCACTTTTGGTCCCATCTTACATAAAAGAAAAATAACTGAACTATTGGACAGTTCTTGCTATATGTTACCAGATGAGTGGAAATGTCACTCTCGCATTAGAAGAACTCAAAATTCTAAAAAATATTTCTTGGAGGTCTTTCAAGGTCGCAGAATCCACTAACTTCTGTGAATTTTAGAAGGCTGACTTGCACTGTGTTTATGTGCTTAATAAAATTTGGTCCTTAAACATGATTAGGCTAAAATTTGAGGGCTTGTCACGCTGTTTTAAGGTTTTCAGTTTTCATGTAGTTGACTTCCTGGAAACTATTTGTACTGCTCATTTTCTCGCACATGATCAGTGGAAATGTCTGCTATATCATAGGGCTGAGACTTTTATTCCATGTTTGCTAAATTAAGGATAGTTTATTGCATCTTCACTCGTTACTATTGAGCTGCGAAAGGGCTTTAAAATAAAATTGAATCTTCTTCCATGAGTAAACGCTTCATATCTTTGGATGATAAATATAATCAATGGATGAAAGTGTTTATTTCAATCAGAATATCTGTCCAACTACAGTCTAGATCTTGTGAGGCTTGTCCTTTCTTTCTTTTTTAGGTGCTTCTGTCTTCACAATGTCTACATTGTGAAGAAGCTTGTCTCTTTTTCCATCCAATTCATCTATTCTGTCTGATAATATCATACAACTTTTAAAAATTTGTTTGAAACAAATATTGAACGGTTGATGTTCTTCCTTTTTATTCTTCTGAGGTGCTGTTTATTTTTCCTTACCAGGTGCAAAGACTTAAGAACGAGCTTGGGAATGTGCAAAAGTCAAGAAAAGTGGCATCAGCATCGTTAAGGATGGCATTCCAGAAAGCTGCTGAATTGAGGTTGATGGAAAAAGAGAAGAACAAAAGTCCCTCTTATGCCATGCGCATCTCTTTGCAAATTAACAAAGTAGCTTGGAGCATGCTTGTAGATGGTAAAGCTTTTGCTGAAGCCGAGATTAATGAAATGGTGAGTGATTTTGTTATGATAAGGAAACATACCCTTTTTAATCTCAATGGTATATCTTGGTGATGTAGCATGGGAAGGGGAGAGTGGAATTTAGAGAACAAAGAGTTTGAGAGGGAAGAAAAGAGAAGAAGAGGAAAGACAAGAAGAAGAAATTGCAGAAGAGAACCACCTTGGGGGGTGGGGGGGTTAAGTGGAGGTGGATTCTGGAGAGTTGGTTGTGACTCATGTGAGAGGAGAAATCAGGCAAGGGTGAGATTTTTCAAGTAACTTAAGACTGCGTTTGGATTCAACGATTTGATTTTAATTTCGTGATTTGAAATCCTAAATTTACAATTTTGATTTGAAATCCAAATCATATTTGGATAACACTTGGATTTGGATTTGGACTTGGGGAATCCCGAACAATGGATGTAAGGATCGGCTACACATATCAGCGAAGAGGAACAAAAATTGGTGGTGGTCGATGAATCCTTCCGCTCCATTTGTACCGAATCGAAATCCAAATCCAAATCCAAGTTTTATCCAAACAAGAAATTTGACCCAAATCAGGACTTTAAATCCAAATCCATCTATCCAAACTAGCCATAAATTAATTTTCAATAGTTTCACTTCAAATGAATACAAAAAGAACTGATTTTAGAATGGCATGGTAGAAAAATAAACTTGGAGGCCATGAACCTTATGAAATCCTACAGATGCCTGGGAGCCAAGTAAATCTAATAGGAACACAAACTTTTCTAGGTTAAACTATCAGATTAATTCTAGTCTGGTTGGAAAACGTTCTACTTAAAACCTAATAAAGTACCTTCGGTGACTTAGTCCCTTAATAATAACTCCCTATCAAAGCAAATAGAAAACGAACTTAAGATTCGTATATGTGTAATGATTTACCTAATATTAGAATATTATCATATTTTCTGACCTCCGGATTCTATTACATATTCATATCAATTGGTTATATCTATGACGTGTGATATTGTTGACCAAATGTCTTGTTTGTTCTGTTATGTTTGAATTTCCTTGAAGAAGCTGAGAATCTTTGATTCATCTAGAGCACTGAGATGTCGTGGCTCAACTGCTTAATATTGAAATTTAATGTTTCTTTTTCATTTTTTTTTGGTGGGTTAGGGGGTGCGAATGGAATAACATCAAATATTGTCAGTGTCCTAGCACTAGCAGAGGAAAGTAGCAACTTTTTCTCTACCTTTCAACTTAACATTAGCATGTACTGTGTAGTTTCGACTTCCAATTGCATTGTGACATCGATTTAGTTATCAACCTATGCTTGACTGTGAAGATTTGACTGGAAGACTGCTAAATGATCCCGAGCTTCTGTTGTCTTTGACATTTGTCCTACTGCTCATCTTTTCTTAGCCAAAACAATAGAGGGTGGAGAAATCATTGTCTTTCTTGAGAAGGTTGTTGCATTTTCCGCCTATATCAATAAGTAGAGATTTATTAATTATTATCATTAATGTCTAGACGTCCAGGTATACTAATTTTTCTTCCTACTTTCCTTGCTTACTTCAAAATTGGAATAGAATATGCAAGCTAGTGATGTTTCCTGATGCGTGCATTCTGAATGACTAATATAACTGTTGGATGTTTTCCATAATCCATTTCTGCAATGTGCTTGATAGAGAAGTTTTGGTTGGAAGATTATTCTGGTGTTTTCATCGATGTTTATTTGGGAATCAAAGGTTAAAAAGCATTTGTATGGAATCCAGGTCTGGATTAAATCAATACTAATAATAGGTTGCAGATGCATAGACCAAACAGAGCTGTTTTCGCTTGGTGTATCTGTAATATGTAAGCAGAATGGCTAGACTGAGAGACATCTATACCTGGGATATGATGATAGCTTCATGAGGATAAAGAAAGGAAAATACCTTGTAAATGCTTTTCTAGCTATTTTTTGGAGTTTGTAGTCGGAGAGGAATCATAGAACTTTCTGGAATAGATGTCTTTGAATTTCATAGTCATGAAACGCAACAACTGCTAGGATAGTCCGAATGGATTTAAGCACGGCTACCGGTGAATAGGTTTCGTCATAGTCAATGCCATGAACTTGCTTGAAACCTTGTTAAAAGAAAAAAGATGTCTTTGAATTGGATATATGATCACAGATGGTTGCTTATTTATCTTGTGGGCTTCTTCTGCGTGGCCTCTTGAGAAGATTTCGTTAACGATTTACGGCACCATTAGTTTGCTGTTTATATTCACAGTTTAGTCTTTCAAGGAGGACTTCTGTCCCTCGAAGTTCTGTACACTTTTACTTTATTTCTTTAATATGTTTGTCTTCAATTCATCTATACCATTGCCAAAATTTCTCCAAACTGGAAGGGCTTGGCATCGTCCCCCCCCCCCCCTCCTCTTCACTTTCATGATTCAGCCAATTGCGTGATTATTATTCAATTTCAACATCTGTTACTTGAGAGATAACATAGTTTCTGGACATGCTTTTAATCCAAATACATCTTGCTAGGTTAGAACTGCTGAAGACAGGTATATTTGAAGGTTGTCTGTAATAATTTTCATACGTTGCATGCAGATTTATGACTTTGACCGGGACTACAAAGATGTTGGTGTTGCTAGATTTACGACAAAGTATTTTGTTGTAAGAAATTGCTTGCCTAATGCAAAATCTGATATGCTTTTATCAGCATGGAGTCCTCCTCCTGAATGGGGAAAGTAAGCACATTCTTCTGCCTCTAAGGATCTCTCCATATGTTAATGGTTATGTTTTGCTTGTAGTACTCAACTCTGCCTTAGGCAGACATTTTCCTGATTTGATGATAGTTTTCTGAAAGGACAAGGTTTTTGTTTCCTATTGTTTATTGACTTTTCTTTTCTATAGTAACTAGTTTTATGCCCCGTGCTTTGCACGGGTTTTGTTTTATTTTTTTGATTATATTCTTCATTTTTGAAAATGAATGCATTTTTATTTTATATATAGAATTATCTTCAATAGAAGAGCACATCTATAGAAAAAAATTAAATTTAGGAACAAAA
>ONZE01000933.1:8222-23428 GCA_900322265.1 Macarthuria australis
AAAAAAAAAAAAAACGAAAAAACAGTTCAATAATTGTCATATCATGTAAAATTATGTTTGTATTGTATGATGAAAGGAGTGTGATGATCTTGTGCTTCTATTGGTAGATTTGGGATTGCAAGAACACCGTCTTGATGGTGAGGAGTATGTTGCAGTTATTGATGAATTCATGGAGGCTGTTTTTACACGTTGGCCAAATGTAATTGTGCAGGTGAGTCATTTTGTTAGGTTATTTCTTTTGACTGCTAAAACGTATTGAGATTTCTGCTGTTTTCCTGTATCATTTAGCCCCCCTTTGGTTTTTTGTTGCAGTTTGAAGATTTCCAGAGCAAGTGGGCCTTCAGGCTATTGCAGCGCTATAGGCACAACTACAGAATGTTTAATGATGATGTACAGGTAAACAGCGTTTTGCTACAGTTTGGATGAGCTTTAGTGTTGGCAGATACACGTTTCCCTTAGAACATCAGGAAATCATTTTGAATTGATTCCTATTTGTGGAATCCTTACTGTAAGAAATTGGGATTTCATATATGAATGGTTATAGAACGTTTACAGCCGCAATCAAAATCAACAAAATGCAACTCTAAATACCAGACAATATTTGTTTGGAAAACCAAAATAGCCTCATAATGGAATCCTCTCCCAAATAATATATTAATTCTGTACTTCGACTCATTTTATTCTAAACTTTGCTATATGACAAAATAATTTGACACTTTTTGCAATTTTACAAATCTAATCTGGGTGGATTTCTAGTCTTTATAGTGGCAGAGGTTTTGCTACATGTCAGGTGGCTTCATAGTGGGTTTGCCACGTCACCGAAATCTAAAAGAAAAATATAAAACCCCCATGAAATTCCACGTGACACCCAAAACCAAATGCCACGTGGCACCCATCTCTTCTGCTTGTCTCCCTTTTCTCTCCCTCCTTCCCTGCGCGACAACCGCCCCAACCCCCTGCCACGATGCCTTGTCAATCGAAAGGCTACCACGGAGTTGCCGGTGGCAGTCAAGGAGCCAGTAAGGTCTCGCCGGTGATACCCCTCCCCCTTCCCAAATTTGAAGCCCACCCCTGAAACCCCCCTCCCATGCTCCCTGCCCCTAGAACCCCTTCCCCTCTAAACCCTTCCCCCCCCCNNCAATCCCTCGCCCTATCTGAGCCCCTCCCCCTGAACCCCCCCCCCCCCCCGACTTAGGGTTTCGAGGGAGGGGAGGGGAGGGGAGGGAAGGGAAGGGGAGGGTTTGTCGGGAACGGGAATTTCGGGGATGGGGTTTCGAGGCACAGGGAGAGTGGGGGAGGGACTATGAGGGGAGGGGATATTGGGGGCTGGCAACAGGGGAAAGGGGTTTCAGGGGTTGGGTTCGAATTTGGGGGAAGGAGGAGGAGAACGGCCACGTGTTAGGGGGCACCCTCTCCCTTGGTGTTAGGTGCCATGTGGTACCCTATGATTAGCCATTAAGGTGTGCTTTAGTTTTCTTTAGTTATGATGTGGCAAAAACAAAACAAGCTTAAACGTGGCAAAAATCACTGCCATATATTATTGGGAGACCCAAAATATACCCGAGATAAGATTTACAAAATCTTGAAAAGCGTGTAATTATTTTGTCAAATCGCAAAGCTTAGAATAAATTTGTAAAATGAGCCGAAGTAAAGAATAAATTAATTATTTTGGCGATTTTATCGACTGATTTCTTGAGTAATGTGCAGTGGTCAGACATTCTTCTCTTAATGAGTAATATTCACCACTGGTGTCAAGGATGTATAATTTAAAAGGATATACCTAGATCTGATGTTGCTAGAATGTTCTAACTGTAGCATTGAGTGTTCAACGTGTGCATTGAAACAATTAGGGATAATGATCTCCTTCCATATTTCTAAGATGTACCTGTTCCAAGAACTTCAGTTTATGAGATTGTTAAAACATGTCTTCTCAAAATTTACCTGTTTATGCCCTCTCACTGTTTTTTCATACACCATCATATTGCTAAAAGAGAGCCAACTGTTCGTCAATCTTCTTTTCCAAGTCACTTGACCTTAAGGCATTAAATATGCCTTGATTGGTTCACCAAAAAGCAAAATGAAGATGCTGATTGAGAAATTGACTAGTAGTGGTGCTGTGCAACAATCTTTATGACTGTGGCACATGCAATGCCTATTAGTTCAGGCTTGGATCCATATTTTGGTTGAACAACCTTTGGAATTCTTATATCTTGTACTAATTCATGTGTAGGTAACTTCAGCTTGATGTTTTAAGCACAAAAATTCTTGGGCCATAGTAAGTAGAGCTCTATTAGCTGCAGGCTAATGGCTCAATCATTTTTTGGTAGACAGGATAGCCCATTATTACCAGTTCTACATTGAAAATATTTATCACAGTTTTAATTTGAGATTATTTGAAGATATTGCATTGAATATATCCATTTCAAGCTGGATTGAGTTATGTTCAAGACCCAAATTGATATCTCCTACTTCAAGCTCGTTAGAGATCGAAGTTAGTATCACTAATTGCGTGGGACAGACCAAATATCATCATTTTTTTTTTTGTGTCAGAAGTAACATCCTTGATTTGTTTCCTATTGGTAACAGGGCACAGCTGGTGTTGCAATTGCTGGGCTCTTGGGTGCAGTGAGGGCCCAAGGGAGGCCAATGATCGACTTTCCTAAACAAAAGATTGTTGTTGCAGGAGCTGGAAGGTTCATCCGTGTTATCTTTTCTCTGGACTCAAAAGTAGATTTGTAGACCTCCCCAGAGATATATGTTAATACTTGATTTTACTTGCATTCGTGATTGTCATGCTATCCCCGTAATCATTCAACTGTCAGCTCTTGTCATTTAAGCGTGGGTATTTATCCTTCTATGCTAGATTTGGAGGCTTGCATTTGCTACAAGTTACTGTAATGAGTATTCATCACAATGTGTTCTGTAATGCAAAAAAGGCATGTTGTAAGGTTGAAGTCCTTTCAAAAATTTGCTCGTGGGGTTGGCCAATTGTTACAGTAAATCACAGGAGTTAAAGAAATGCGATAAAGCGCACAATTGGTGACATCCCCTTTGCATCTTGTGGATAATATATATACTTTCATTGCTTGTCAGCTGGGTGCGTTATTGAAAGGTCATGTTTGCAGAAGAGTTGAGTTTGAGAATGTGTTGAAAGAGTAATATCAAACATCTGAAAGTAATATCTTCCTTAGACATGCCATGGATTCTAACAATAAGCCTAGAATGAAGAATTTCAGGATGTTAAGAGTAAATTATTACAAAATGGAGAAGTGGGCAATTATTTGAAACACGTCCAAAAATGGAATGTTCTACTGTTATTTGGAGATGGATCAAGTATTTAGAAATTTTAGAACACAATAAACGTGTGACGGAGATTGGTATACTGAACTTTTTTCACATCATTCCCGCTGTTAAGCGAGTGGAAAATAATGGTGCTGATATTTTGTTAAAGTCACATCTAGTTGTCTGGGGAGATGTCTTTGACGAGTAAGCAAGAGTTTTTGAGATGGAGAAACACAAGGCTTCTAGCCCTACTGATTTCATGATAGTAGTGCTTCATGGGTGTTGTAAATTATGAAGGAAATCCTGTAAGAATTTTCAAGAGATTCCTGCTAATGGCTGTTTGCAGGAGTGCAATTTCCACTTTTATCACCCCAGAATACTTGTACTCCTGCAAACAGCCATTAAGGCCCGTGATTTCTTTACTTTTCTTTCTTTTTTTAATTGCGTTGGTGACTTAATGCTACCATGGGAAATAAGAATGATTTGAGAATACTTGCTGTATTATCATTTTTTGTTCTGTATTTTTCTCGTGGGGTGGGGTGGGGAGTCTGGAAAGAAAAATATTTTGTGAAGTACAGGAAACGGATCACTGAAGTGTCTTTTCTGGTACTTTCTTGATCATTCTGCTTGCAGCCTCTTTTTCATGTTCTTCCTGTTATTCTAAATTTGCTTGTCTGAAGCAAACCTGAAATTGTTGGGTTGCCTGCTTGGTTTATTATCCATTTGCCGTGGTTGAAAAAACTCTTTGTTGCTTTATTATGAGTGCTAAGGTTTTGGTGAACGTAACACTAGGGAAGTTATTTGAGCATCTGACTTTTAGTTTCTGTTGAATCTGACAGTGCAGGAGTAGGTGTTCTTAATGCTGCTAGAAAAACAATGGCAAGGATGTTGGGGAACAATGCATCTGCCTTTGAAAGTGCAAGCCGCCAATTTTGGGTCGTCGATGCCAAGGTAGCTAACCATTATGTGTTTGTGTCTCACAGGATAATGTAGTCAATTCTTTCATCAGTCAGCAAGCCGTGTAGTTGGAGTGAATATGTACGAGTTATTAAGTGTAGATAAAATGGGTTAAGAGTTATCTGTACATCTAATCTCCTTTCCTTTTTGAAGGGTAAATCTAAATTGTCAAGATGCCTCATATTTATTATTAATAGATGTAGAGAAAACTCTAATTTTTCTTTTTAGGGTATTGGTTGTTTAGGAAGGAGAGTGGAGGTTGCGGTCGGGAATTCTTGGTTTGAGCTTTTATTATAAACTTAATTGACCATTCAACTGTAAAGCTTTGTCTAATATCAGTCTGTGCCAAGCTCCAGGAGGTGCTTCTTAATGACATTATTGACTACAAGATGAAGGAATTTATCAGGATATCTGGATTTAGAAGATTGAAAAGACTAGACTGGTGTCTGACGAACTGTTGGAATCATCATTCATTTTCTTTCAGCATCACACTAAGAATTTTTCATATGACATGACGTTAGGCTCTTAAGTTACTGCCCTTGGGAGAGGGGGAGTGTAAGAGTGATTCACCATAAAGGAACACGAATTATATTTTCCTTGTTTTCTTTTTTCCTGGTTATCTTGAGGCGCTTGAAAGTTTTAGCTGTTTTCACTTGTGCATTTGGTTTATACCTCCCAAGATGTAGCGGAGATACTTTTATAGCTTTCAGTTATGCGAGTTACTGTGTAGATCGGGATGTCATCATTTTGGTTACCTTCATCAGTGACGAGATTTGGAACCTTAGCTTTCAGCTAAATATTACCAACCGATAGTTTCATTATGAAACAAGCTGCTGTATTGTGCTTATCCAGGGATTAATTACAGAGGAGCGTGAAGATATTGACCCAGAAGTACGCCCATTTGCAAGGAAGACAAATGAAATTAGTCGTCAAGGGTTACAGGAAGGGGCAAGTCTGGTAGAAGTGGTTAGTCAGATTCTTAAACTATTTTACTAAATTTTAAAAAGGCT
Source organism: Macarthuria australis (assembly GCA_900322265.1). Lineage (NCBI taxonomy): Eukaryota > Viridiplantae > Streptophyta > Magnoliopsida > Caryophyllales > Macarthuriaceae > Macarthuria > Macarthuria australis. Next base: position 13,472 of record ONZE01000933.1, read on the forward strand.
GGCAACTTCTTTATAACATTTTGGACATTACTCTTATTTCTCTATTGCTCCCTTTTAGCTTGTTTTTCTCACTGTTTTGAAAAGCATTAGTTGCGCAGAATTATGAATAGACTCTAGGAAGGAAGACGTCTTCCTTTTGGAAAAAAATTGTTCTGAAAAGATATATCCTTCACATTATTTATTTTCTTAAGGGGATAATTTTTATTCTATAAATTTGTATGGGGTTGGGGTTCCATCCTTTTGAGGTTGTTGTAAGATCCAGATGAGGAAGAGATTTACTACCTCATGGAAGAATATAACAATCTCTTCCCCCCCCCCCCCCCCGGCCCCCTGGAGGAAAAATGTATTATTCCCAAACCAAACCATTTGTGCTACTCATTCCTGTAAGGAAATAATATAAATGTGCGGAAAAGGACTTCCTCCAAATCAAAGTTTACTGCTAAATACTATTCATCCTCTATCATCTTAGAGAACTACTGTGTTAGAGTCAGACTAGCAAAAAATCATCTGATTTTGTTATTTATTCCCAATAAAAAGTTCCGATCCCTGATAAAGTAATTGCTGGAGGACCAAAACTGGACGAATTAGCTTATTCAAGTATATGCTTAATATCTGACCCTTGTTATCAAAATGACATTGATACATCAGAAGATACTGCTTTTTCAATGAACACTAACTTTTGTTATGGCAACTTAATTGTAAGATTGATCATTATTATTTATGTCCTGGCCGATCTATGGAAAACAGGTCCGACAAGTAAAGCCTGATGTACTTCTTGGATTGTCTGCCGTTGGGGGTTTGTTCTCCAGAGAGGTATAAATTTATCAACTGTTTTCTTGCAGATATTTTTGCTTTCCTGCCTAAGACATATTATTCCTGTCTCTCTCTCTCCCCCCCCCCCTTCCCCTCACACATCTGATGTTCACGAATAATACTGCATGTTCTGCGTACTTTGCCACATAGAAAATGTAATGTAATAATCAGAACTTCACAATGGGCATCTGATATGCCAGCCATGTCGACCATCATATGAATCATATTTGACGAACATTTCATATCTTAAACTATTTTCTTTTCTTTTCTGTTTTTTTTTTTTTTTTGATTCTTCCCTTTACTCCATTTCGTTTTCTTTTTTTCTTTTTGTCTTTTTTTTTTGGGGGGGGGGGGGGGTCGGGGCTGGTATCTCATTTTAGGACTTGCAGACCACAGTGAACTTAAGGTACCTCCGCTGTAAAATTGGAGGTACCCCCACTGTGGACTTGGGACTTGGGAGTACCCTGTTGACTACATGTATTCCTTCATAGAAAATGGGGGTACTAATGTGAACTTGGGGGTACCCTATCTTGAACTTGGTCTATAGTNNAAATTAGGGGCGAAAGAAAAAGAAAAAAAGGGTGTAGGTCCTGCTGGCTTAACTGTGCTCTACCTTTCTCACTGTTAATGCTGAAAATAGCATCTCATGACATGATAAGCATAGAGGTTGCAGTCACCTACTGTACAGAACGACCTTCCAAATGTGAGAACTAGCAGGAGTGGAGCTTTATATGAGATTATATTCACTGTGTTGCTTCTTATATTTAAAAAGAAATCTACTATTTTACTTGACTAGTGACAAAAAACGAGTCAGTGTAAACACCCATGAGCTTCTCAGTTGGTAGCCTAATGAACTATGGTTAAGGGAACAAAAAACAAGTAGTTTATCCTGGGGGCAAGGACTAATAGGTACCAAATAGCTTTCATAATTCCTAATAGGTGCTATTGAAAGGATCTTCATCAAAATGTCAATACAAAAAGTGAACCTATTAGGAATTTTTTTAAGAAGTTGAAAAACCTATTTGGAATTAAAACTTCAAAGCAGTACCTATTAGTCATTATCCCTTTATCCTATTATGTTTGTAGACTTATGGTGTCCTCGTTATCTTGTCCTAGATGGGAATATTCTTTTACCTTTTATTTCCAAATTATGGAAAGATTAAATTTTGTTTAGGGAAGAAAAAAGAATCACAACCTCAGAAAGCAAAGGAAAGCTAATTTATTGAGAAACAAGTAAAAACTACAGCTTAGAGACCCATCAAGATTGCAAAAATATTTCTAAAGTCCTTGGACATCATACTGCTTCTGTATTATATCATCCAACTCTTTACTCAATTCTTGTTGCGCTTTGAATAGGTTTTGAGGCTGAATACTCATTTAGAGCTCTTTTCCACCACTGTCTATAAGTTTCATTCCAATAATGTCAAGAAACTGTTAAGCTCTTCCCTTTTTCCATTGCTTCTAGTTCAGATGTGTCAACAATTGCTGCAGCTCTGAGGACTACTATGCATTTTTCTGCCGTACAATCATCTGATTCAGTGATTTTCTTTCTAAACTCCTTTATATTCACCTCATTGAAAAATTATCACACCTTTTAACTTCACCTTGGGGATCTTAGAAATATTATTGGAATTCTTCTTTCCATGATATTCTTTCCCATAAATTTTCCCTACATCTGTCAGAAGATCATTTTTGGCAACATATTTATGTGTCCAAAAAATTGCATTGTGTTCTGTCTTCCTGTTCCTTTGTCTCAAGAATTCTTGTCAAAGTTGTCCTAGATTCCAAAAATGAGCAAGGTCGGTCTTTTTCCTCTTATGATCTTACTAATAGAAACACCTGTGAGAATACTCCATTTGAATCCAATCCACGACTAGGTCGTGATTCATTTACGACTTCGTTATAGGCACTGACGCTGTTTTATTCTTCTGTTGATCAAACTTCTTGGTTTCCTCCACCTGAGTTGGTGGGGCACCTTACTGAAGCTCTTTGTTCAAGTTCAACTTGTTGCACAAATGGAAACATTATGCCGCTTGTGTATGCCAATTAGCCTATTATGACGAGAAATTTTGAAATTTGGTTCATAGATGGATCAACGTGGTTTTATTTGGTTTCAGCTCTGTAAGATTACTATTTAGTTATCCTTAAATTAAGAAGTTTGGTATAATATGCTTTTTCCAATGACCAAGGTTTATACACTTTTTTCCTTTCCTTTCATTTGTGTATGTGATGCTTCTTTGGAAAATTCTGCAACGCAATTAGTTCTCTGACTTCTGTAGGACTTGTAGGAAGGAAACTGAAACGTGCAGATGGGGCTGGGAAGGTGGGAACTTCAAATCTTCTTCGGGATATTTTTTTTAGTGCTTTCCAAAGACAACTCATGAATATGTTTTCTAATTTAGGATTGCAATAATTCTAGGCTGGACCTGATGCTATCTACAAATAGCTTTCATATATTTTTGGTTAACAGCGTGAAACTTAAAATCAATGAGTAGTCGATCCATGCTGAAGTAGTTAACTTGCATATGAAATCCATCTTACAGAAAAAAGATTAGATAGCAACAATTGCCATATAAAAAATTGTAAAGCTGTTGCTAATACTACAATGCTAATCTTTTAACTATGAGAAAGCTCTAATATGAAGTAACAACTAGAAAACCTACATAGAATCCATTTGTTAATTTTTTGGTTACACCTATCTGGACCCAAGTAACTTAACTAGTCATTTGAGACATTATTGCAAGTTTGGGCGATTGGAAAAGTTACCTTATTCTTATGAAGATTTACTTCAGATGACAAAGTATAGGTGGCAATGGGATGTTATTTGTTAAAAGAATATCCATGCTGAAGTAGTTAACTTGCATATGAAATCCATCTTACAGAAAAAAGATTAGATAGCAACAATTGCCATATAAAAAATTGTAAAGCTGTTGCTAATGCTACAATGCTAATCTTTTAACTATGAGAAAGCTCTAATATGAAGTAACAACTAGAAAACCTAGAGAGAATCCATTTGTTAATTTTTTGGTTACACCTATCTGGACCCAAGTAACTTAACTAGTCATTTGAGACATTATTGCAAGTTTAGACGATTGGAAAAGTTACCTTATTCTTATGAAGATTTACTTCAGATGACAAAGTATAGGTGGCAATGGGATGTTATTTGTTAAAAGAATCAGTCAATCTTTTGCTTTTGTTGCGGTGTGATTGTGTAATATTTAGCTGTACAAGTTTTGACACTTCCTTACTGGATCAAATTGTGGTTAGGTCTTGGAAGCCCTTAAATGTTCAACAGCAACAAGACCTGCAATCTTCGCAATGTCAAATCCTACAAAAAATGGTGTGCTTTTTCATACTTCTTTATTGATCACTATTGCAGTTCATTCTTATATAATCAATATCACATTTCATTCTTCTTACTCATTTTTTTTGTGAATGAACAGCTGAATGTACCCCTGATGAAGCATTTTCCATAGTAGGTGACCACATTATATATGCAAGTGGAAGCCCATTCAAAGATGTGGATCTCGGTATGCATTTAATCCAGTAAATTAATGGCCCTCATATTAATTGCAAAATTGGTAATGTACATGACTTCAGAATTGGGTGCTTTCATGTTGTTGTTTTAACATTATTGTTTGCAATATGCTGTCTAACATCACATTCCAATTCTGTTTCAGCTGTGGTTTATTTTGAAATATCTAAAATTCTAACTGTCATGTTCAAAGATTGACTTATTTTGAAAATGTTCAAGCCTCGTGGTAGCTTTTTGAGTCTGTCATTTGCACGAGTTGTGTTTGATTTATCTGCACTTTCTGAGGTGTTTGGTAGCACAAGCAATGACCTTCGGACGATGCTGCATGATATGCAGAATAAATAATGTGCAAAACAGTGTAGGCTTGAATTTTGGTTTCTACTTGTTTGTTCTCTTTCTTGTTCTTGCAAAGTATACTAGATGTTTTTTAAAAAAAATTCATTATTATTATTTTATTTTTTTTGCACATGTTGTCTGTATGAGTAAACTGGAGAAATTTTGTTTTTATTTGAAAATAATGATAGAAAGATATGTGTTTTAAAATGTTAGACCGGTGTATATACTATTCAAAATTGGGCTTGTCCTAATCCTGCTATTCAGTATCTTTATCCAGTTGGTACCATCAGTTTTATGTCAAAGTTCTTGAAACCATAATATTGAGTTGGAGATGGATGACAGGTGTCCCCTTGAAAACCCATATGTCCCTCTTCCAAGTTCCAACACCACGTCACCACCCCACACAAAAAGGAAAAAAGGGAAAAAGAGACGAGAATAAAGAATTGTTCTTTCCTCTGTTTCAGTGTCCAATAGCTGAATTCCTCCAGAATATCAATGAAGACTTCCATGTTAGAATTAGATGTTGGCTTCCAAGATAATCATTGTCATGAACAACATTCTTATATGGTCTAGATGGAGCTTTGTCTGTCGTTGGATTAGTTGAATTCTTTTTCTATCTAAAAACAGATGTTTTCGTTATTTCTTTTAAAGGAAAATAGAAATTATTGAGGTAGACAAAAATGGTCCTAGACATTGAGGTTTGGAGGAAAGTTTTAGTAGTTGAAAGCCATTTATTTCCTGTTCAGAGTCCATGACCATGACAGTAACTGCCGCTGTGATTGCAAAAACAACAGATGATTCAACTTTAATTTCTTGACCTTGCTCAGTAAATGACTTCCTGTACCATGTACATAACGACTTTGGCATGTCTCTCCACCTTGCTTACGCTATCAACCAAACCTTTTTGGAGTGTTCTTCCTTGATGAAAAATAGCCTCTTAACAGGACAGACCTTCCTTCCTCTTCCTTTATACTGTTTCCACAGGTTTTGTTGCAGCAAATTATAAATATTTGTCGTGCTACTTCAACCCTTGTGTTTTGTGTTATTGGTGCTCATTTGTTCACCACTTGGTTTACTAATGTTGGAAAAGGCAAGTAGATTGTGATCTTTGAATATTTACTTCTTTTCAGAAACTTCCTATGGGTTTTCATTTAGACTACTCCCAGGGGCGGAGCCAGGATTTTATATTAAGGGGGGCCAGAGAAAAAAGCATAAACTTTGTGGAGGAGGGACATCATGAAATTTAATACTTTAATTTAGTAGTGTTTCTTTTTTTTCCCCTTTCATGTAGGTGAATTTCAATATTTTTCCACCTTTGCTGAACTTGATTTTATGTAATCTTAGTAATTTTAGCTATCGTTTTGTGTATAAATAATGAAACTTAAGTATATTTGTTTATATTTAATAAAATATGGCTTCACCGAGTATCAAGAAAAAAATAGAGTGTACAAAACAAATAGGGTAAAAGGATGGCAAATCATAAATGAGTTAAAGATGACATTTTATTCAAATTTTGTAAAAATAAGGAAACTTAGCTTGAAGTCACTGTCTCTCTCAAAAAAAAAAAAAAAGAGAAAAGAAAAAAATTGAAGTCACGGTGCGCACATAGCATAAGTTGGAAAACACACAAAGGAAAAAATATATCATAGAAGCTTAAGGAGAATCGAAACTGTGATCCCCATATCATGCCTACTCATGTTTACCGCTGACCCACGCACGCATTCAATTATGATAATGCTTCATATTAAATATATTCCTAGTTTTAATAGCAGATCTTAGGAAAATTTTCAAACTTGACCTGGGCCCGGGCTCCCCCTACCCCCTCCCTAGCTCCGCCCCTGACTACTCCAACTAGTTTGTGATAAATAACCTGTTATATTGTGATCTTTAAATTTGCTTAGATGGTAAGTTGGTAAGCAGTTGGCTTTTAAAGTGCTTCCTTCTGAAGTTAAAGTGGCAGTTGGAATAATTTCGTTAGTAAATGATGGCAAGTATCCTGTTACTCAATAAATATTTTGAAGGAAGAGTCTTTCCTTTTAAAAGGTGTAACAAAAACCAAAGGATTCGTAGCATATTGTACCCCAACTTTTACCTCTTGTGCAAATTGACACCCAACCTTTCGATTGTTTCAAATGGGTACATGATATTTTAAACTATTGCAAACAGACCCCACCATTAGTCAACTATTAGTGTTTTGCAATTTGCACAGATGATAGTTACATGGCACGTGGATTGCTAATTGGGCAATATTTTTGTACAATTGGATACTTTGTTGGTTTCTTTTAATGATTCAAAGAAACCAATATTTAGTTTTTTCCGGATTTTGTGTGTATTAAAAGGAAAAAAAAGAAATCAAGCAGCCAATTGTATAATTTAATAATGCCTAGTCAGCATGTCATGTGGCGTTTAACAGCTATATATGCAAAACCCTGACATTCGACTAACAATGAATGTGATTTGTAACAATATCAAATGTTATGTATCCATTTGAAACAATTGAAAGCTGGGATACTATGCTAAATGTTATGTATCAATTTGAAACAATTTGCACAGTAGTTAAAAGTTAGGATACTATATGCTATGGATCCAAAACCAAGTGATGGTGACCCTTTTATCATATGAGTGAAGAACAAATGGCAGAAGTAACCAGAGGCTTCAGCACATATGAGGACTTGATTCGAAGTGTGAGGTGTTGTGATGCAAAGGCCATCAATAGTCAAACATTGCAGCTAGGCTTAGATTGATGACTAGCTGAACTAGGAATTCTCCCCAATATTTTGCAACTTGAAGCTCACATTCTCTGGTTTGGTAATGATTGAAGTGTATGTATGTAAAGGACTAACTATATCAACATATTCACTGGGTGACCGCCTCAATTTTTCGGAATACTGCATTTAACAGAACGGGCTAGTGTGACAGCATTTCTACTGAAACTTGTTTATGACAGGAAACGGGAAAATTGGCCACTCTAACCAGGGAAATAATATGTACCTTTTTCCAGGGTCAGTTCATACAAGTTTAGCTTTTAATTTTACACACTATTCCTTTCCATTTTCCTTATCTAACATCTTTTTTTGTATTTTTTTTTTTTAAATTTTGTGTGGATTTGTAGGATTGGGCTTGGTACCCTTCTTTCTGGCTCTAGGGTCATCTCAGATGGCATGTTACAGGCTGCTGCAGAGTGGTAAGAATTTAGCACTTCTACTGCACACCCTTGCAAAAATCTGGGGAAACTTATGAATATGACAATGCTTGTCAGAATGCATGGTTTTCATGTATTCTATTCCATGTTGTAATGCCTGGCATTTTTTGATTTGTAATGGCAACATTGCTAACACCGACTATCTTCCACCTCACACTCAGAGAAATCGCAATTCAATTTTCACACAACTCATGAGGAGCCATTCTTACATGGTCTAGGGACCGCCACGTAAGTGTGGTCCCTTAGGTTGTGAGTTGTGACCCAAAGAATATATCATCTTTTCGGCAAGTCTGGGACCCGCATTACAAAGGAGGGAGTGTTTTGGGAATTTGACAGTTTTTTGTGTCACAAGGACCATGCTTACGTGACAGTCCCTGGACCAAATAAGTACTTTTCACTCATTACTGCAATCACCAACGCACATTTAGTGTCACAGTAGTCGCCACTTATTGCAACATGTACTCCTCTGGGTTCGAGCCTTGGGAGCCTCAATTCCTCAGTTGTACCAACGGTTTTGGGTTTGTTCAAACTAGCACTTTAGTGGATATATTCTCGGGTCCAAGCCTGTAAAATGCTTGCCTCAAGGGGTCTTCCCGAGCAACTTAACAAAAGAAAGAAAGAAACTAACTCGAGAGCAAAATTTTTCTAATTGCCGTCGTACAGCCTACGTTATATGCTAAATTTTGTTCTTGGTATGCAGCTTGGCTGGATATATGACCGAAGAGGAGGTGCTCAATGGTGTTATCTATCCTTCGACATCAAGGTTGATAGCTTGGGATTTAATTCATTTTTTATTTTATTTTTTTCCTTTTGGAAGCTATCTAAGTTTCAGTTATGGCATCTCCATTTGCACTGCAACTTGAGCAGAATACGTGAAATCACAAAGGAGATAGCAGCAGCTGTAGTACGGGAGGCTGTAGAAGAGGACCTTGCAGAAGGCTACCGCGACATGGATGCTAGGGAACTTCAAAAACTGAGCAAGGTAATCATACTGGCTCATGCGCTCTTCTTTTCAGAACTTGATTTTTTTGTTTCTTTCCATCCTTGAACTAATAGGGCATTTAATGTATTAATTTGGGGCCTATCTAACTAGTTTGTTGAGCTGCAAAATTTGACCAAGAGAGGGAGGGGGTAAATTGAGTCCCAAATTTTTCCGAATTTGTGATTGACTAAAACCAAGGATAGCTACTTGTGGAAATAAATGCAGAAATAAAGAAAACAAAGTTAGCTTTACGTGTGAAACCTTTCGGCTAAAAGAAAAAAAACCATGATCCTCCTTATAGAGATTTAGACAACTCCTCTAAAAACTCGAAGGGCCAAAATAAATTTTGCAGAAGCTAGTCACTCAACTACTTATACCCCTCGATCATTCGAACAAACAACGCCAACAATCTACTATTTTTGCAATGACTTCAAACTCAGGAGGTCCTCTCTATTCTTTGGTATAAGTATCTCAATCCTCTCAGAAAGCTAAATGACTATAGAAAAAGAAAAAAATTCCAGTGAATATTGGCTTAGTCACAAGTACACAGGGGTGGACCAGACATATGTTTAACCGATATCAGAACCTAGTGAATTCGTTGATTGAAATGTGGTTAGTTAAAGCTTGGTGGAAAATCATAACTTGCAAAGCCAAAATGCGTTTATAAATGTTGCTCAAGGAACGTATTTTGCAAATTCAAAATCATTCATTTTAGGAGCTATATGTATAATGGGATAATACTGGGTTGTTCTTGTTATCCTTCAACGGATAGGGTGTTTCTTCTTTCCCAATCTGTAAAAAGTTGACCCGATTAGGAAACCCAGAATTTGGCGTTTTGAACACAGTTTTTCAACCCCAAACCCGAAACCTAACCCTACCTGTCACGGCTCGATGGGTCAATTTGAAAATTATTTGCAAACATTTATTTCGAACTTTTACCTGTTGGTTTGAAGTAAAACGGGTCAAAATTAAAACAATTATAGATAAGTTCACCATTCTCTCTCTTTTTTCCCTATAGATCTTTCACTAACGGTGATGTATAAAAACACGCGGAAGTAAACTCTAATCTATCAATCACTGAGAAAGACA
>ONZE01001020.1:0-11858 GCA_900322265.1 Macarthuria australis
GTTCCGGTCGGTTACCCAGTTTTCCGATTTACCCTGTGCAGCCCTACTTCCAATTGATGTAAAGACTATGTACATCATAACTTGTCAATACATCATTCAGAATGGGATTCATCTAAGTTGTAGATTAGGTGTAAATTCAATCTCACTACCTAAATACTTGCATGTTGTGGATACGAAGAGAGCTATCATAGTGCTCCCAATGGTACCTTACAATGGCTCGTGTTTCAGTTACACCGCAAAATCGGAATTCGATAAAATCCATCTTTATCAGGGGACTTGATCCGGTATATAGTATGAATATGACAACCTTATGGCTTACCAAAGACGTGCAGAACATTGAATCTGTCCATACATTCACTTCAAAAGTTACAGATAATACCCCCCCAAAAAAAAAAAAGTCAAATAATCATTTAACCAAGAACTCGGAAATCTTCCAGAAAAAACGTCTGTGGTTTAACTGGATTGCAATTCACAGTAAAGTTCCAACTGTAGGTCCAAGATGTATCACAAAAATCATCATAAATACAGAACACTACACTTAAAAAATTATTAACCTAAAAACACTACAATTCTATTATTTTGCACTATGATGAATGTACTAAAGCAGGGGAAAAAATGGTAGTCTACCAAACACTAAACATGAAACTGAGGAGCTTACAGACTGGGCTTGAGCATACAAAGCCCATCAAAATGTACTCATCATATGTAAACTGGCTTAACATCATTAGGCCCAAAGCTTGCAGCACAGACAGGGCACTTACGGTGCCGGGTCTCAAGTACTTTCTGAACACAAGGATTGCATAATAGATGGTAGCATTTTGTGATAACAACCTGAAGAATTTACAAAGGGAAGCAAATATCATTAACCAATGCAACTAGTGAAATAAAGGAGAACTAAGGAAAGAAAATGGAGAGAAAAATAGAAGACACCATTAATGCAACATTTCATATATGGAGCATGGCGAGAATAAGCATTGTGCTAATACACAACTTTAAGCACGTGCGTTCAAGATTCACCTCCCAGAACTCAACTTGTTCAGTACATGGTAACGAAATATTGGTATGTTAATGAAGGTTTTTGTCTACGGTAGCCCTGAGTTTTTTTTCAAAATGCTCCCTGGTAACACTGTGTTTTAAACTTTCTCTATGGTAACCCTGAGTTTGAGTTTTTTTGTCTGTGGTAACCATTTTCCCCCTTGCTTTCTAATTTCTATTACTTCTACTTCATTGATTAACTGGGGCGAGCATTGTGGAGGGGTGGGTGTTTAAGCTAAAACCGCGAGGGCGGGTGTGAGGACAGAATTTTTAAGGCGAGTAATTGCATTCCTAGGTCCAAGCTAAGTAATAAAAAAGAAAGGGGGAAAAAAGGAAGCTTCTGAAGTGTCTAGTAGACTAAATACAATAGTATTTTTCAAATCCGATAAGCAAGCTTGGGAAACATATAAAGCAACTAAGAGAACCAAGTATTACCTCTTTAGGCCTTTCAACGCAAACACTACACTTGAGTATCTCCTTGTATTCTTGGAGCTCCTGATGAAGCTTCTCGACAATCGATCCCTCTCTCTGCGCTCTAAGACGCTCAGCTTTCCTTTTTACAGCTTCCAACTCCTCTTCTAGCCTTTTTTTCTCAAACCTGGTAAAGACTAGCTAAGTATACAACCTCAAGTATTGAAGTTCGAAGATTAATGTGTTAGAATACCTTTCTTTCTCAAGCTCTATTTGCTTCTCTGAAAGATTGAGTCGACTATTCTTGACCTTAGACTGTAATTCTTCCAGGGATTCTCTACCCTGCTGAGCCGATTTTCTTGCTTCCGACAACCGCCTTTGGGTATTTTCCAAAGCAACTGAGTTATGACACCGATCTTCTCCAACTCTATGGATTTGATCTGAGCAGCTTTTCACCTGCATAGCATGGATCGTCTTGTCATTCTATCCACACCAAAATGGAGAATGGCATGATCCTCGAAGAGAGCTTGATAATACCTGATCCTCGATTCGAGTAGCTTTTATTTCCAAAAACTCTCGAGAAACATTTGCCTGCTGAATTTTCTTCTCTAGAGCTCGTCTCTCCATGATCAGAGAATCATGCGTCTGTTTACTCTTTAGACCCTCCAGCACAAGCTAAACAACACAATCACCAAACCAATGGATCAACTTTCGGACGTAATTCTATAATATGATCAAAACCTACTGAAATACCATGATATATGCGAATAGGCACATCATATATATGTATGTGTGTGTGTTTGTATATACGTACATACATACATACATACATACATACATACATATGATATATGCAAATAGGCACAACACACACACACACACACACACATATGCGAATAGGCACAGAATATGACAGTATGGTAGAAAATATAGTTGACTATCAGCACTTAACTAAAACTGTGTCACCTCCTTTAATTCAACTATATCCTATAATTATCAACTAAGCCATCCCAGATTCCCAGAAAATGTCACTTTTTCAGAAGTATTAATATTATACTCTACAAAACATCCTGAACTATTTTCCCAATTTGTCAAATCAATCTCTATTACCACCAAGACTATATTTTGTAACATGCATCTCTGAAAATTCACCTAAAAAACAAAAAGCGTCATCCTTTTTTAGGCAGATGGAGCATCTGGTACCATTATATCACCTTGGCTATCCTTTTTACTCAACAAGGCTAAATGCCTCTTTACAGTCATGAGACTGCTTTTCTAGCAGAAAGTTGTCACTTTCTTCCACAAGACACAAGCCCCATAATGAGAACAGGGAAATGTTGTGAAACTCTCAATCATTAAAAATTCCACTCAGCAGAAAGAAATCTCTGGTAAAATTAACTATCAGGCCTGAGGTTATAATAGCCACAAAAAAGTAAAGTTACAATCTAATTGCAAGGCATGGGATTTGAGTCCCACATTGGCCATATGAGGGGCCTAAAACTGGGGTTTATATAGACCTTGGGCTCTCCCACCCTTTCAGCTAGCTTTCGAGGATGGGTTCTCCCAACGTTCATATCAATTGGTATCAAAGCCTACACCATGTCTCCGCATCCTTGTGGCTCGTGAAGTGACATCGGTATTGCAGTTTTCGCCCGGGGCTAGAAAAAGGTAAAGTGCACAGCCCATGGGTGCCTGGGCTGCGAAGCGTGGTGAATGTTACAACCCAATCGCAGTGTATGGGACTTGAGTCCTGCATTGGTCATATGGGGGCTAAAGTGGGGTTTATACAGACTTCGGGCTCTCCCACCTTTGAGCTAGCTTTTGGGGATGGGTTCTCTCAAGGTTTATATCAAGTGGTCCTAGGAAACAGACAAAGGTGCACCCACGAATAGATTACAGTGACGTCGTGAGATAGATTGATAAGCAGTGGTTTGGCTACTACTAACGAATAGTTTCTCTCAGCAAATTACATCAGCAAGTGCTCCATGTCGGTAGCATCCTTATAGAACTACAATTGCCCACCTCAGTATCAACCATGGACAAACTACTTCGAGCACTAGATAGGGAACCAGTGCACCCTCAAACTTTAGGTTTCTACATATTCAGAAATTTTCCAGAGCGTATATCACAAGCAGTCATCCAATAAATACGATAAATCACATATATTGTATAGGAGGATTCCTGGTTAGTGATGACAGATTCAGATATAAGCATTTGCATATGACATCAGAAAGAAATGGGGCAGCTGGCAGAAACTTTTAAAACCCAGAAACAATACAACCCCGAAATGTATACCAAAATCAAAAAGAGATACAAATATATCAAACACACCACTCATCGAACTTTCTGTTAACTTTGTGTTATCATCTAAAGACGTAAAGGTTAAAATAGAGTATTTCGCATTCTTTCATTATTTCTTTAGTATTATGAGAGGAACGTTAACAATTGATCCATAAATCTCAAATAATTGGTTATGTCTAAAAATTTGAGAGATTTTTCCATCTTTAGGCCTTTCTGGATTCAGTTTGAGCATCCAACACATATTGAAGGATGCATCCTGCAATCAAGGGTATTGGATGATAAAGTGATGAGGATACAAAACCTGAAAACTATACATTTGTCAAAGCCCGTGATTCTATTCCCAGAAAAAAGATGCGTGCTTCATATTTTGGCATTGACTACTACACATTAGTAAAGTACAGCAAACTAAGATTCACTCTAATCAACATCAAGAACATCCAGACCACCAACCATCAACCACCCAACTACCCCAAACAAAAAGAGGGTGGGGGACTACAGTCAAACATCGCATAAAGAACTATCAGGCTCTGCAGTAAGTCTCTAGAGCATAAAGAACTAAAAGGCTCTGCAGTAAGTCTCTAGAATGAGTTGCAGTCAAGGACATCACATTATTCAGACCGCTATTTCCCCTATGGATTAAGTTACTTATTTTGAGATGGTGAAAGTCAATAGTTCAAAGTTATGTGGAAACTTTATGGTTAATTTCCATTCCAGCAATTTAGAATCACTTTTACATGACTGCCTCTGAAGCACTTCTACAAAAAGTGCATAAGCTTCACTGCAAAAACAGCTTTTGACCAAAACAATTCCAGAGCAAAGCATTTCTAGTGAGAGAGGGTGTAAGATGCTAAATGAACTCACAGGCCTTGAGTATTAAATAACAGATCATATTTTATGGGCCCAGTGCCTCTTTGGTCTTCTCAAGCATCAAATTCCAATGCATATGTTCTACCAGATGAAATATTACAAGGGTAGTACAAACAGGTTAGACCTGGCAAACGGTTCAAAATTCCTCATCGAAATTGGGTAGAAACCAGGTTTGGATCGGATCTTATTCGGGGTTTTTCTTTTGCCTTTTCCTTTTCTTTTCTTTTTCTGGAGCTTTGAGGCAAGATTAGTCATTTTGAGTACAGTTTGCTTGCTAAATTTTGGGCCGGTTTCAATTCGTGTTCAGGTCACAACTTATTATCACAATCGGTTGAAATCGTGTTCGGTTTTGGTTTAATCGATTCCAGGAAGGTCTAAACAGGTAGTACAGATTGGGAAGTGCGCTCATGAAATTCAGTAAGGGCAACTGCAAACGCACAAATCAGAATGCGGTGGAGGATGCATAGATATAATCACCTTTATATTATAGTCGTCTCTCTCCGTAATTTGCTGCAATAGGTGCTGGTTTTTGTTTTGCATGTCATCATAGGCCTGCCCAATAGTCTGTAGAAGCACCATTCAAGGAATTATACATATTGGTAATAAGTTGAATAAAGTTGAATAAAAACCAAACCAAGAACTAAACCTCAATTTCAGACAAGTAGGCCTCATTTTCTTCATGCTTAGATTTCAAGTCATTGGAAAGCTTCGATTTATTCCTGAAATAAAGGAGTTACCCGTCAATAAGCATTCCTAGTTCTCATAAAGTTAGGAGCAAAGAAGAAGTAGAAATTATATGACGCATTATAGAGCACTTTACAAGAAAAATTTTAGATTGGTTATGAAGGTTACAGAAAAACAGCACATTAAGCCACAAAATGTTTTGAGACTATCTCGTCCTCAAAAGCACATATGGGCATTCTCTCTCAGGAATCTTTGGTTCTATAGTGACATGTTTTAGGCCACCATGAAGTCAAAATAAGTAACCAAATATGTTCATCAACTTACAGTTAAAGAAGGGTCCTTTTAAAAGTATGATAAAAACCAAATGTGTTAGTTTAATGTCACTTAAGTGACAGGATTTTAATCTCACATCGGGAACCCAAAGCCAGAGTCTATTTGTTTCGATCGCCATTCTGTTAATTGTATTGTCTTTATTTGTTATCATTATCACTTTTCAACCTTTTGCTCGCCATTAATACTTCAACCCTATAACATCCATTTTTCCATCATAGATATTTCCTGTGAATCTTTCGAAACATTCTCTACTCATCATGGTAAGGAAATATACAGCCACCACCTGTGACAAGATCCACGCTCGGTGCCATGAAAGAATGATTGGTGTCCAAGTCCCCATATCTGATCTTAACCCTGTGACCTCTCCAGGAACCACAGCTGCCTTAACAGTGGGTCAAGGTTTTGGTCCCTGGCTTGGGATTCCCTTCCCTCCACCAGTGAATAATACAGCAAAAGATAAGACATACAATTGAGAGTGGAATTCAGAGCTTGAAGAGCTAAAAGGACTGAATCCTTCAATAAGATGAAGAATTCTACCACGAATTTTTAAAAAAAAAACTCCAATTGACAAAGTGGGATACCCATACGCATTCAAAGAGACATCGTCTAAACTTTTTTCAAAACCTGTCTAAGAAAATCAACCACAAAGACCTAACCTTTCGGAAGATTCACACTTCTCTCTTAGGTCAGCGATTTCAGCTTCAGCAGCAGCTAGGCGTTGCTGTGATAGTGCCTCTGCTTCTATAGCTGTCTTGACGCGTAATTCCATATTGTGCTCATCCAGTGAAGACTTCAAGCTATGCACACAAGCCCATGCCTTATACTCCCTATCCCTCACCTCTAATAAATTCCTGCAGGCATATGTCAGCTATTGATGTCATAAATCTTTAACGAGCCTATTTGCAATTACACAAAAGAATACCACTTCACAAGATTTTCTCATACAATAGCATATTTTTGCATGCACAAGATGAAGGATAACAATGGAGCATTACGCTTGCTCATCCAAGCTATAGTTATTAAGATACTTGGTTCGAGGTCGAAATGGCTTAGCGCCCTACATCTTGTTTAGCAAACAAGAGGTTGAACCTAATTGACATCTCCTCTCAGCCAGCATAGAAAACAGGAGATATCCATAAATTACCGAAGCAGATAATGACTTTGCCAGAATGACACACCAAGTATTGATAGTCAATTCTTTGCAATCTCCATTTTTCATCCAATGTCAAAGCCAAGGAGAGAATCATTACATTCTATTCATCAGGTCAAAGACGAATACTGATGATCTCAACAATTTATAATTTAAGACAAAGATGCGAAGTGTTTTTTTTTCCTTTTAGCTGAAAAACAACAAAAGAAAAGAGGGAGAGAATTTTCCACTGAAAAGAAGAGAACGTACAAAGGAGGACCAGCTTTACTTTTATAAATCAAAGCAAAAAATACCAGAACTAACCAGAAAAGGATACCAATTCTGATGTACATGTGACAATGAGTACCCTGGGAAACGTTAAAAGCAAAAAACCCATAGTGACCCCCCACGAAGGCAAGAACAAACTTGCTCCACACAAGAACAGGGAGGAGTACCTATTTCTTGAATATCATGGAGTTACACTCCAACCAAACATTCCAAAAAGTAATATTAAACATTTTCACAGGAATGTAGCCTTTTTTTCTTGCTTCCTAATCCCACGAATCTCTGCTGAAGTCGAGCCTCCAAAATTTGAGGTCAAAATAGCTTTTCCCAAATATCTCAAAAAGCCAAGGCAAAAAATACCAAGGACACAGGCAATGAAGAAAGAGATACTGATCCGTCTTGGCACTCCTAACACACAGAACACAGACATCTGCAGTATAGCTTTGTAAGGCCTCTGTAACATATTGTCATTATGACTAGCAATCCAAGTGAAAACCTTCACCGTGGAATGACCTTTAGCCTCTCAAATGAAATTATCGAAATCGCAAATGAAATTCTCAAAATGAAGATATTTTCCCAATCTAACAGTCCTCCGCTCCTCCCAAAACCGAACTTAATCTCCTAAACCCACATTATTATTTAACAAAGGATAAACTTGATAATCTAACTGCACTTGCACAGGTGAGCCCATACTTGCTCTGAACCACGTTGTGCCAAAGAGAATTTGGTTATAAAGTAAACTGCTAAAACATTTCCCCCTTCAGGCGAGTTTCTTAAACGCCATATTTCCAATACTCAAGCCCCTTCTAAACCACTGGACCCAAAAAGAAAAGAATCTCAGGTTTCCACCTACGGACATGCCTAGGAAACTTCAAAAACCAATCCAAGACAGCAACTAGCTAACAAATCCAAGGAAATATCAAAAAAACAAAATCAACCCCCGCAAATCCACTCTTGTTATTTCAAACCCACTCCGAGATGAAGTGTCATAACATTTTTGAGTGAGCCCTTATCATCTAGCAAGCACAATATATGATCACTGATGTTGTAGTACCATCCTCCATAACCCCAAGAACCATAACCAATCCCCTCTCAAACTCTCTTCAATTCTTCTAAGAACATTTGAAATTAAAAGAAAGGAGACAGAACAATCTCCCTTAATAAAACCCCAATAAGCAACAAACCAGGACCTAGGCCACCTTTGATTTTGACCAAAAAGACGGCAAATAACTAGCAATCCACTGTTGGTACTTACAACTAAACCCTTCCATATACATCATGCTATCCAAAATAACCAACTGATCTTATCAGGCCATCTCAAAGTAAAACTTCAGCACAACTATGTCTCCTAGAATCCTCAAGCAACTAATTAAAATCAAGTGTCCGGATGCTGCCACCAAGAACAGCACAAGAACTATTCCGGAAGACCTTAGTGAAGATCTCATAGACACTGAAGACTAATGAGTCTAAAATCCTCGTCTTTAAGAGACCAATACTTTATGGACAATAGTAGTTAAAGCGGGGTTAATACTCCTACAACGACAATAAACTCCGAAAACTTTGAGAAAGCTTAAGCAAACCCTCTTTTGGGATATTCCAACAGTTGTAAGAAAAATATCTAAGTGAAAACATTGGGTCCAAACAGCATTATACTTTCTATAAACCACCTTTTTTTCACCTCTTCTTCCCAGAAGATTCTATCCAGCCAAGACTCTTTTTCTACTGTAACAAGATACCATCAAGCCACTTATCATAATTCTCAAGCAATCCTCATTTTTGTCTAATGATTCCTGTTAAAATACCGTCGTCCAAAATATTACAGGAAATGAAATAATTATCCCTGAATTTCCTAGATAAAACTCTTCCTCCTTTCGTCACCAGCAAGTCTACATATTAGGAATTACAATCTCCATCCCTGACAACTTTCCTATTCCAACTGACCCCCTCCTTAAAGTTATTTCCTCAAACCCTCTCCCCCTCCCCCCCAACAACTGAATAGTTATCAAGTTTTATCAGTTTTCACCTCCATTTTGTCTGTTCATATTATTGAATTGGATTCCACTATTTCCCTGTTTTTAAAATCTTTTATGGGTTTTTCACTGTATTTCTGTTATCGACCTAGTTGCAATCAGCTTAAAAATCAATTTAACCTCAGGAAAATAGACAGCTATACAAATAATTCCTACACTGTACCACCCATCACCTAGCGCCTCTCACAAGTTTCCCTCCTATGGAGTCTATGCAATAGCAAAGAGAGAGTTTTTATTAGACCCTTCATTGGCAAAGCATCTATATTTCATGCCATATAAGTAGAGGACAATTAAATGAGCTATTTGATTTAGTCACCAATACTAAAATAATTAAAAAGAACCCACCAAAAAGTAATTGCTTAAAGATGCTATATATCCTGTTCTTTTCCTCTATTTGCTACCAGCAGTAGTACCATGCTAAAAGGCCATGCATTATGAAATACACAGTTATGAAATGCAGATATTATGAGAAAGGAAATCAGGCACAACTATTTTGACAAACACATCAATATTTGCTCAGAGAAGATTAGTAAGGGAGACACAACCATTAAGATAGCTAGAAGAATTTACATCTAATATCCTCTAACCTTGGGATGGTGGATTCACGTCTATACATCTCCAGAATTAGTTTTAACTCCACATCACTGTCTTTCAGATCCTCAACCTGCAATATATCGTTAGATTGTTAGGGAAGTGATCTCTGCTTCACCTAGTAAGCATAACACTTCTTATAGAAAGGGCAAAAGTATATAATAGAATTATAGGAGATGGCTCTCAAAAATCAACATTAAATAAACCGTAAAGACAAACGTATTGCAAAAATCTCAAATGTTTTAATACATAAAAAGTGATCTAAGTTTGTTAAACACTTCTAACTGCCACATATACCATACTATTACCCCAATGTCTCTCACGAAGCTCTCGCTCAAGGTGGGGGTACAAGAAGGTCTGGCCAGAAAGGAAATTTAAAAAAAACTACTGCTTTTTCCAAGAAATGTCCATAGGTCAAAACCTCTGATTCGTTATTTCGAAAATTATCCTCGAGAAAGGGATTTGTCTTCCCTCGTTCCATCTATTTTTGGCTACTTCCTTTCACAATTGCTCTTCTTGTTTGGGGACCTTAAGTTGATAGAAAGATACGCTGAAATTAGACATGGAAGAAAGATGACGAGCGCAAGACATGAAACAGCAAGAACTCATGAAGCTCAGTGACATGCTTAGACAACCACTGGCAACTGCCAGAGCAGAAGCATTGTTTTCCTCTTCTAAAATTGAAATATATGATAATAGTCTATAAGCCAAGTCGAAACCACATCAATAAGCAATGGTTTTAACCTCTCAAGTCAAAACAGTCTGCATCATTAACAAATACACGGTATTGCAGATGAATTCCTTGAACTTTTTGAAGCCAAAATAGCACATTCATGCAACTTATTGCCGTAGAGAATGTCTAATGAAGCATCTTTTTCTTTTGGGGGGGGAGTAGATTCCACACAGATTTGGATAAAAGATCAGCAAAAAGAAACTTAAATTGTTGAAGAATGACACGTCAAGGGATCAGAGCACATCATACCACAGCTTGGAGCCTATGTACTTCAGCATCTTGATTGGCAGATCTACTTGATAATTTTTCCAACTCTATGGCCTAAATGATGAGATATCACATTAGCCCGCAAGAAATATGTACACAAACGAGAAAAATTGTAGCTCAAGATTCACCTTCTGGGCAAGAGAAGTTGAGAGAGATTGCACTTCAGCCCGCAAACAATGGACATCAGCAGCCGTCTCCTTGTACTTTTGTAACTTACTTTGCATGGAGCTCATGTCCTCCGGAAATGAAGAAACCAACTCTCGAAAGTTTGAAATTATTTCTCTTCTTCCTGAAACAAGCAGGACACTTGAGATCACGTCAATTTTTTCTTATACTCCGTCAATTTTTTCTTATAATCCTTCCATCTTACAATAACAGTCCTAGTTTCTATTTAATTTGTCTCAAAATATAAAGTTAGGCTAATTGTTAACCTAATATTCCCATATCACCCTTTAATACGCTATTACTACCCACATTGGAACTCTCTCCTAATTTTTGTCACATAATTAATTCAACATCCTATGAAAAGGAGGGGTAAAACAGGACAAAAAAAAGGTTTCTTGATATGCACATAAAACATAACTAGGACAGTTATTTTGAGGTGGAGGGAGTATAAAAGAAAGACAGCTGCCCATGTTTGACTATGGATCAAGAGTGTAGTTAGAAGATTTTCTTTCACGCGATATGTCATAGTCCAGATTTTCACAGAAAATTTGATCCTTTGCTACCTGGTTCTCTAGAAGCTTCTTCCAGCTTTATTTCTATCCGCTTCCTTTCATCAATTTGTCTTTGTATTTCTGTTTCAAGCTCGGCTATTCTGGAACCAACCATGGTCAAAGATCTTCGGGAAACATCACCTATATCATTTCGCACATTTGCGTCTCTTTCTTTCCATGAAAGCTTATCTTTCTCAACCTGTAATTCCAATAGGAAGTCCATAGTCAGAAAACACGATAAATCAACCCAGACAGTGACAACATGCATGATCATATAACTCACTGACCAGTTACAACCTGAAGTTTTTCAAATAAGGTCTGATACTGGATGACATCAGCTTTAGACTTCTCAAGTTCTTCCTTTACCAACTTAAACGCTCTAGACGAAGATAGAGACTTCACATTTTTCATAGTTACCTGCCAATTACACATCTCCCATGGAATCAGTGGTATACTAGGAATCCATTGCTTAAAAT
>ONZE01001113.1:0-10977 GCA_900322265.1 Macarthuria australis
GTTGATGTTGATGTTGATGTAATTAGGTTTTGTTTTCTGCCCTTAATTAGGATCTACCTTACAACCTAAGCTCTCTAGCTTGGTTGTTTCCGTCAATGGCTGCTGGTGCCACATGATGCCTTTCACATTCACACCTCTTCTTTAGAACCTCATATTGGCGCCTTCTTGCAGCTTCCAGCTCTCACCATTTGGCTCTTGCCTACTCTGACATATAGTGCCCTCTTCCGCCTTGAACACCTCTCCGCATTTGGTGCTTTTCTGTATCTGGTGCCTTGCTCATTGGTAGTCTCACTCTTGGTGCCTACTTGGATACTTCACACATGTTATCCCTTATTTCTAGACGGAAGCGCAATGTCCCTTTTTCTTCCCTTTTATATTCACCATGTGTGGGGCGCAGCNNCTCTCCCAGGTAGTAAGTGGTGCCAAAATTATCCCCACTACCAATCTCTTCCTTATATACTTCAAATTTTATAGCTGATGGTTATGGTCCCCATATACTTGGGAGCCACCCCAACAATTCTCTCTCCTAGCTATGAGGTAGACTATCAAAACTACACACTTCCATCATCAATTATTTGAAGAGCACATCTGAACCAAACATCCTTACTATTTTCTCACTGCCTTGAATAGTACTCGGTAGCGACGAATGTTGATGCTCGTATCAACATCACGTGTCAGCCATCAATTTGATCTGATACCACTTATGGGGTATCATTGTACTCACCATCTCGATCTCGCCAAACTTTAATACCAATGTTGGGCACAAAGTACTAATAGTCTCGACATGGAAAGCTTTGGTACTTTGTAGGGGAATTGGCTGATGTACCAATAGGAATAGGTCAGCATGAAGGCTGGGAGAACAACATAGACAATATTACATCAAAATCCCCTTCTTAAAGCTAAGGGGAAATCTACGACCCCAATCTCACAGAGATAAGTTGATAAGATAGTATTGGCGAATTTTTTATATGAATTAGTTCGCATATAACACTTGCACTCCTTACACAACCTAGTCAAACTCAAAATAATTAGTATACTAGGTGTTTATGCTTGTCTAAATAAATGGTTTGTCTCTCCCTAACTAGGATCTGTTGCAAAAGTCAAGCTCTCTTGCTTTAATGTTTCTAATGGTGTGATTCCTGACTTGGTGCCTCCCATACTGTTGCCTGCTTGCACCACTGCCTCTTCTCTGCACCCTCACACTCTGCCTTCTAGAACACTGCTAAGCATTTGATGCCTTCTGGCACATGTTGCCTTCTTGCACACTACTCTTCATATGGTGCCTTATTGCACCGTGCTCATTGCACTGATGCCTTGCTCTCTCTAGGTGCCTACTTGCACTTTGACATTTGCTCCCCCATATTTATAGTGGGGAGCAAAATGTCCTTTTTCACATATATTCACCATGTTTGTCTTTAGTAATCGATTTCCAATTGATTTCCACTGCCATACTCTTCTTCGTTTTCTGAATAACTGGTGGGGTGGGTCCCACGTAGTTGGGTCTTGGGACCCACCCCAATATATATGTGCTTCCCTTGAAGTTTCATGATGAAGCTTAAAGTGTACTGCATGACAGGTTACCAACAAAGCGACTGGTCAGCCTGAGAGAAAGGAAATCATTCTGGAAGACAGTGATCCTGTATGGCTCGAGATCCGTCACGCACATATAGCAGAAGTATGTTTCCTAGATTTGCATTTTACTCCCAAATTCATGATGTACACCCTTGAATAGTTTAATCGACCATGGGGTCTCTCAGGCTAGTGAACGGCTGCATGACAAAATGACCAACTTCGCATCAAAAAACAAAGCTGCACAGCTGAGTCAAGCCTCAAGGTTGGGAGAGTATACTTGACTATCCTAGACAACATTCTCTTACATATATGTGGATGATTTTCTCATTTTTTATCCTTTCGTGAATGGTTATTATCTGTCACGGGCAAATCTCTTTCCGTGTATTCTTGATACTATATTATTAGGATCTTTGTTTCGTGCATTATGTTTTACTATTTCAACAATCTGCTCAATTAGTTCTCTTGTTGTCCAAGTGTTCTTATTGTTATCAGTCATGAATGGAGTACCATAGGAAATATGATGCAGAAGTTTCTATTATTGCCGAACTAAAGTTTTATCTGAAATGCTCTCTAAGGTGTGTCTCAGAGCCCTAGCAGTAGTTAGATGAATTTTTACCATATCTTCAGATCCCTAGTATAAGTCACTTGAAAAAAATTTCTTCCCCCCCCCCCCCCTCCCTCCTTCATTTGAAAAATACTAATTAAAGCTCTAATCTTTTTGTCATTTAGGGATCTGAAGATAATTGTATGAAGAGATAGCTTAAATCTTTAGTCATCACTCTTCTGTAGACAAGTTTTTCGTCTTTGTTTTTCCATCAACTCCTTCAAGCCTTACTTCCATGTCCCATGGTTCAAACTATACTGATAAGTGATAAGTTGGCTTTCTTATATTTAGTCACCTTAATAAGTGAAAGGGGATGGATAAAACTCACATATGGATGCTCTTGCTCGTGGGTTTGGACCCTGGTCTCTCTTGTAAAGATGGACCCACCATCAAACTATTACCATGACGACGAGAAGCATGTTTACTCGAATTTGTTCTCAGTGTTAGACCTCTGGTCAGTGCCAATGATAGATTAAGCTTAAGCATGTCAGAGTCAGATATGCTTATGCTTCACCTCAGTATGTTGCTAATTGAATATTGTGCGCCTTTTAGGACTTTTGTGTCATATATTTGTTTTGAGGAATTGTTAAACTGAACTCAGCTCAGATTTCTTAATTTTCTGTGCAAGAAAGAATCAGTTATCATGACTTAGATTGTCTTCAGATTTCTGCGTATGATATTATATATATTTTCACACACGATCATATTCATGTGAAAGTTTTCAGTTTCCACAAAACGTTCGTATCAAAAGTATTTGTAACTCGAAGTCAATACATTGTCTTTATCTTATTGTCATTGTCTTTCTTCCCAGTTGTTCAATAGTGTGATACAACCCCATGTTTGTGAAATGATATATCTGGAAGAGCGCACTAGTACTACTTTATAGACATTGCTCAATTACGCATATTCTTTAAGCACCTGGTGGACAACCGAACTCTTTTACTCTGTAGATAATGTTTGTTTGATATTCCTTTACCACACCATACCATTACCTAGAGCCTCTATTGAGCCTTAGTCCTATGGCAGTGTATGGGGAGGAGACTTTGATGTACATAGCCTTATCCCTATAACAATAAAGTTTAGTTTACCCTTGATTTAAAGGGCATAGACCGGCATGCTATTGCACAACATCTAAGAAGCAGATGGTAGTTTAATAATATTAATTATAGCGAAGGACAGCTTGGAGAGATTTTTGATTTAGCCTATTGTAATCGAAGGGTTAAGAATTGCCCAATGGTAACCCTTTAGGCTTGAATGAAAATGGATGTTTATTTTTTGTCTGTCTATGGGTTTGTATTCGCTGTCATTTATGGCTGTTTGCATTAGTTTGTGTTAGTGTCTTTGTATTGCCATGATGCATGTCTTTGGTCACAGGTTCTTGTAATCTAAGCTTATATATTGGTGGTAAAATTTGATTTTCACCAGCCAGAAAGGGGAAAATTATAAGCATATATCCTTTTCCATGTAGCTACCAATGATATTTTTTAATGGCTAAGCTTTGAATATAAGAAGATGTTCATTCCTATTTTGTCTGGGTTCTAAAAACATGTATCTTGCTTGCTGCAATGCCAGCTCATAATCTTGACTGTCACTCTCGACACATTGTTTTTCACGACTCTTTTCTTGATGCAAATTGGGCTGCTCCTTCCTGAAGGTACACCCTATAAATTGAGCATGTATAAACCCAAGGCATAGAGATCAAACCGTGCTTAGTAGGTCTTATCTCTCAAACTTGGAAGGTAAATTTGGATCAGTCGTCATATTTGTTTAAGTAGCTAATGGAAATTATATGCTTCTTGTAGAGATGGAGCTGAACTTTCTACACGGGACTTGCAAAAAATGGTTCAAGCTTTGCCACAGTACACTGAACAGATGGAGAAACTCTCTCTCCATGTGGAGGTTGGATTCTTGACCTTTTTATTTTTGTTTTAACTGCACTCCCTTGTATTTGAAACTTTTTCCTTCGATGTTTAAACTGTCTGTCAGAGGAATAATCGGTGGATCTACGTTTTCCCTTTGTTCTTCTGCTTGTTCTCTTCATAACAATTTTCACAGCCTCACCTTATCCATATGATTTTTACTTCCGCGAGACATTATACAAGTGACAAACAGTGATTTGGTTGATTTGAGGTTGTAAGAGGGAGAGTAGCAGTCCTGGAATGACTTAAATAGAGGCTATGAGGACTTGGGTCCTTGACATATTATAATTAACTGCTCTTTGTAGAGATAAAGGGAAAAACGGGTTCATCCAGCTGATCCCAACAACAATAATGATTTCTGCGTGTTCCTAGGCATTCTTTTATTGATCAGAATGTCACAAAGATTTTGTGAAAAAGGTAGCTGTCTATTTCAAGCCTGTTTGAGGTGTCTTCCTTTGACTACTTGGGATTTCTAGCGGGTCCCTACCTTAGAAGTCAGGACTTCGAAAGCCTAGTGAATTAATTCACAGGAAAGATTAAACTTTCTAGACCTTGTGGTGGCTTTGTACTTTAGTTGCTGCAAAACCAATCACATATGGAGTTAGAAATGAGCCCCTTCTTAAGTTATGAGTTGTGACAATACTTGTTGTATAATAATATGTTAATCTATTCCATCTTGATTCATATAGATACCAGTGGAGAATTTCTAGTGTTATTGTCTAATGTTCTATTCGAGTTAACTTGCTCAAAACTTCTCTCATTTTGTGGTGAAGATTGCTGGAAAAATCAACAAAATTATTAGAGATACAGGGCTTCGAGAACTTGGGCAGCTAGAACAGGATATAGTCTTTGGAGATGCAGCAACAAAGGAGGTCATTACCTTCTTAAGGGCCAATCAGGTTTCTCCTGGATCTTACGCTCGTAATTTCTATCTATTAAATTATAAATCTTCACTTTTTCATGAAATGTTTCTCTATCCAGGATGGGTCTGCTGAGAATAAATTGCGCTTGCTCATGATTTATGCATCAGTGCATCCTGATAAGTTTGAAGGAGACAAAGCCTTGAAAATAATGCAGGTAAGAGAGATGTCCAGTTCTACAAATATTGCATGTTTTCTTCCTATTTTACATCTTTTCAATAAAATGGACTTGAATGTGACCTTAAATTTATCCCAAAGAAGATGATAAGTAGAATTCAGTCGATTCGTGCTATGAATTTCAGGATTTCATGCTGTCTAGTTATTTGCAAATGAACACCTAATTGTCACATTTTTAGCACCGATAAATTTCTAGAGTCAAAATTGTGTTGGTGGTGGCTGTACAAAGCATTTTCCAGGAAGTCTGGAAGACTTGCCTTCCTGCCTCGGTATTTCTACTCTGTTACTTACGCGTAACTCTATCAGATTCAATGCCTTGACATTCTGGACTTATATGGTTAGTAACATTTTGGGGCATGAACAATGTCTTGTAGACGGGAAAGCATCCATCAGATAGCCTGCATTTATTCGACTTTTGTTCTGCTATCCTCAGTTCTACTCTTAGAGAACTTAGTGAAACTTAGTGACATATGTTGTTCAGTCTCTTTGCGGTATTATTTTGGAACATATAGACTGTTGAAAAATATATAGAATTTTTCTCCTATATAGAATTTTCCTCCTATTGATACATTCAAAAGATATATGGAGGAAAAAATTGTCTCCATATTCGCTTGGCTCGTTCAAATATTTATTTATTTCTCCTTTGCTGCTACCATCTTGTCTTCTAATTACTTGTATATCTTAGTATATGGTATAGCATGCACAGGTTCCATGAATGAGTTCTCTGTGTTTGCCTTTATATGTACAACCCTTGGATCTTGAATGAACTCTTGCAAAGAACCATTTCTAGAGAGCGCTCTAACATACATCTCACCACTCCATAAGTTCTTTTTTTCCACCCCTTTAAAAAAAGATAACCAATTATTTGCTTGTTTCCAGTTAGCCAAATTGTCAGCAGAGGATATGAAGGCTGTAAAAAATATGAGACTTCTAGCTGGATCATCGGATACTAAGAAGAAACCAAGTGGCGGTTTCTCTCTTAAGTTTGATGGTCAGAAGGTAACAGAAGAGGCTATGATTCTTATCACGGAAACTTCCAACGGTTTGATTCTATCTAAAATGCTTACTTCTTGTTTTGGCTGATCAATCTATCCATCTCCAGAGAAAAATTGCTGCAAGAAAAGATAGAACCAATGCTGAGGAGGAAACATGGGCATTATCCAAATTTTACCCTATGCTAGAGGTAATCTTATCCTTAAAGAAAAAGAAAAAAACTGATTTTGCTAATTCCCTTTTCAAATGCCCATCCCGCTTGCTATTCTGGACAAGCACCTGGATTGTACTGCTTTTCTACAGTGAGTGCTTCTCAAATACAATAGGAATATGGTCAAAGTCTTCATTGAAGGGTCTCTTGTGAAATCACTGGTAATTTGCACATTGATCAGGATTTATTGTGAGTTCAAGTGTGAGAGATGAATGCGTCTTTTGTCTCGAAACTATATTTCACTTCTTTATGGAACATATTCAAGAAAGGGGTTTCGAGGGAGAGTAGTGCATAAGGTAATAGCAACATTGTTGCTACTTTAGGAATATTGATATGATCTGGAAGGTAATAGCAACATTATTGCTACTTTAGGAATATTGATATGATCTGGGATAACATCTTAAATGGCGAAATGAGAAAATCACTGAGAACTATGGATTTCGAGACAACTAACACGTTGCGATTAGTATGAAATAGACTGAAATTGTATTACTTTTCATATTTTCACTGAACATCCTTCACTAAATGGGGTAATTTTAATATTCCTGTGTAACAAAGATGCATGTATACTCTGTGTACTCCCTCGAAAACTCTGAACATAATTCTGCTACTATAGTTTTTTTTTCCACCAATTGCCACTTTAAACTCCACCTACTACCCTTAACTCTAGCTGCCACCATCTCCAATAACATTCTGTCCACATACCATATCCTTACCAAGCCTAATCACCCCTCAGTATCATTCCCTAAATATGGCCGTCAATCAGTGGCTCAACGACCATCACCTCTTCGAGAAGCAACTGTCCACTAGAACCCTCATCATTAGATCCTGATGCATGATCAACTGCATCAAAGACTATATTATGTCCCCTTCACCCTATATATTTCACAAAAGGCAATATGGATGAGTTGAGTCTTGGACGAGAATTTTCTTTTTCTCCCAAGGGACTAATTGAAATATTAACACGTGTCTTTTACAAATTTCAGGAACTGGTAGAAAATATAAACAAAGGTGAGCTGTCAAAGAATGACTATCAATGCATTAATGAACCAAGTCCAAGCACTAAGGAACGTAGTCAAAGTCACGATGCATCAGTCAGCACAACTACAACAACTGCTACAACTACTGGTCCACGTTCAATGAGATCAAGGAGGACAGCAACTTGGGCTCGCCCTCATCATTCTGATGATGGAAGCGGGTAACTCTGCTTTCCTTTCTTCAAAAACTCTTCTTTTCTTCTAGATTAGGTTCACATCTTTCCTTTTTTTTTAATGGGTTAGATTGGCCA
The DNA here is from genome assembly GCA_900322265.1 of Macarthuria australis. NCBI lineage: Eukaryota > Viridiplantae > Streptophyta > Magnoliopsida > Caryophyllales > Macarthuriaceae > Macarthuria > Macarthuria australis. The sequence goes on from ONZE01001113.1 coordinate 7,685, forward strand.
CCAAGACTAAATTGGGAGAAAGTGATCGAAAGAGATATGAAGAATTGGAACATATCTAAGATTTAGCTCTCGACAAAAAAGCAATAGTGCTATTTTCGTCCCGGAGCTGCTCACTTCCTCTCTGAAATTTCTTATGGGTTTCATTTTTAGCCTATCTCAACTAGTTTGGGATAAACTGCTTGTTGTTGTTATTGTAAAGTTGCCCACCAAGAGAGGGATTAACAAAGGGAAATCCTCAACTTGGTGGTATAGGAATTTGAACATGGGTTACCTCCTTAGCAATGTGGACTGCTCACCACTTGAGTTACCCCCATAACTCTGCTAAGGTGCATGTCACATCTATAGTTTGTGTGATTATTCTATTATTTTCCATTAATCCTGTTGTCCTTTCCAGTGACTCAGTTTTGAGACATGCATCCAATGATTTCAAGATGATGGGCTCACGTATTTTCATATTCATAATCGGAGGGGCTACTAGATCCGAGGTAACATCCTTGGATCTTCTCTTCCGCTACCTTTGGGCTCATGGACTCGATTCATTACCTGATGATTTTTGTGTGACTGCTGTTTTCAGTTGCGAGTTTGTTACAAGCTCACTACAAAACTTAGGCGAGAAATCATACTTGGTTCAACGAGTATAGATGATCCTCCACAGTATATAACGGTACATGTCTCTCGCGTCTCTCTCTCTTTTATTATGCATTTTTATTATCCTGAAGGTAGAGGACTCTTGTCCGTGGCAATTCGTGAACTTCAAATCACTCAATAAACTTTTCCATATCTAGCAAAAAAATTGACTAGTTCGTCTCTTTGTAAAGAAAAAGAAATCTAAATTAGGTTAGAAGGGGGGGGGGGGGGTAGTCCAATCTTAGGAGGGCAAACAATCCCTACTAAAAAAGATTAGGAAGAAATAGCAACAGCGTCATTTCAAAGCCCATGGCATCTCTTTAGTGGTGGTCTGACAACTACTAGAAGTCTCCAAATCAAGCTGTTTCCTCCAATAACTCTGCCTTATATAACTTTGAACTGGATTATCAATTGAGATTTTTTTGTTCCCACTAAGATTTAGCTATTATAAAACCTACATTGGTCAAGATGGAATGCTAAACATCTCTCTAGTCTTCCAATATTTCTCCTAACTAATGAAATTCTGCCTTTGGCCTTGCTGATATTGGTCCCATGGCTCATGATGAACATCAGACCTATTTGCACATTAAGTAGTTCTCTTTGCACCTTGTATGCTGTTTTCCATATCAGCTGAAACATATCTTTATAAATATATTCACCTCATTGTCAGCGACGTCTTCGTTTTAAAGAAGCAAAGACTGTAAGGAGAGTTGCTTTTTTGAAAATTGTTGTGCCATACTGCAAATATACAAACAGAATGCAAGGAATTGCAAGTATCTTATTTTGTCAAGGAGCTCTTCCCCTAACCTTGATCTTGGGAGTTCAATTCCTACTTCCCTTATAGCTTGTTTGGTACAAGGTACTAAAATCGAGGAATGGTAATGGATGAACCCAAACTGGGAGACTTGTGATGAAATTTTGTTCTCTAGTTGAGAACCCTGTGGTAGGAAATCATATTAACGTAACTAGGATGTGGTATAAGTTAGGCTTGGTTCTTGGTAGAAGAACTTCCTAACTCGTTAAAAAGAACCACACAAAAAAAAAAAGGGGAAAAAGAAGGAAAAAGAAAGAAAAAGAAAACTTGATGTGGTGATGAACCATTAACATTTTAGAGGTGGGTATGAGTGGTAATGAAAATAGAATGAAACAAGTATTCCCATTATCTTGAACACTTAATTCGCTACCAAGTGAAGCTCTTTGTTATGAAATAGGGTTCAATATATGTACTTGTAGGTTTCCTGTAGCATTCAATATATGATATTAATAGTACATATATAAAAGTGAATTTTATGTAACAGAATGCAAAAGTTGCTCATGTATGATATTAACCCTGAGATATTTTGTCTCGATGCTCATCTACTGAGTAACTTTTGCAGAAATTGAAGCTGTTCTCAGAAAAAGATCTCTCTCTAGATGGTCTTAGGATATGAGCATCTGGCCTCGAAAGATTTTTTTGGTCAACCATCAACAATTACTAACTGTAGGTATGAGGTTATCAAGACTCAAGTCAAGAGTGCTTGATAGAGGTTGATTTTAAAGATTAGTTCGGATAGAGGATTAAGAATGTGTTCTTCTCAATACTTAAGAGTGGAAGAAAGTTCCATTCAACACTTGTACTAGCACTTTTGAGATAGATTCCACTGTGTTTGTGGAACGGTTATCCTAGAATTAGAATATTTTTTTTTCTTGTTTTGCCCCCCTTCTTTGGGGCTCAGGAAGCACTGAGCGAAGACTTGTTGCTTTCCAATTTGTATCAAGCAAAAAGTACTTGTAAGCTAATAATGATGTTTGTTGGACATTTTTGTGATAATTTATATGAGAAATGTTTGATGCTGTGGTAGATTTACTGGCGGGGGATGAATAAATCCATGTATGTTTTCCCTTTATTGCAATTTTCCCGGAAAGTTTACTAAAATAGCCTTAAAAGTAACCGTTTTTGGACAAAAGTAGCATTACCACATTAAATTTACATTTTCTAACACTTTAAAGTACAAATACTCTCCAAACACAGTAGAGAGAATTCACGATGACATCTAAAGAGGTGTCATTTGTCCTTTTATAGTATCACGGCTAGAATTTCCATGAAAAAGCCTAGAGAAACTTTTAAAATTCAACTGTCTTACTATTTAAACGCAGGAACTTTTTCTTGAGAGTTGCAAATAACGGGAAAAAAAGAGTGAAAGATTGGCTAAAAGTAACACATCCAAACACGGTTTCATGGATTCGACCTGTTTGACCAATTTTCGCCCTCTTCTCTTGACAACTCCTTAAATCTGAGCTTCGAGCTGGAACTCCCAGTCTTCCTCTGAACCCCTATTCTAACTTGACCCCCCTGTCTTCCTCCTCCTAGGTCCATAGGATTCAATAGTGTGAAGGTTGCATATATGGAAAGATGCATGCAATATCATTGATAGGAACGATGCATCCATAGGAAAGATGCATGCAAGAGGAAAAATGCCCTATACGTACCCGGTCTTGCCCACAACTCGCTAAGTGTCAGTCAGCTTGTTAAAAGGGGCTACAAAGTGATTCTTGACGATAATGCATGCAAGATCATTGACAAGAAGACAAATGCCCTCATAGCAAATGACACAGAATAAAGTCTTTCCTCTTACAATGCCATACACCAACAAGGTTGCCTTGAAAAGTGAAGTTGTTGATGAATG
>ONZE01001151.1:4160-15335 GCA_900322265.1 Macarthuria australis
GGAAATACAGTCTATATGCTTGGCATTATGAGATTTCTTTCCTTGGTCAAGTTTTGTCCACAATATGGTTCCATTATCTAGCTAAAGATGTAAGGAAGGTATTCCCCTCCCTCTGGAGAAACCTTTTCGTTTTTTTCTTTTAGCAATATTCAAGGGATTTATCCAATTCATTGTCACAGTACTTTGATGTTTGTAATTAAGAACCTTTTTTGGCATGGATGTGGTTCAATATTATCATTACCTGACATGATATTGCCAAGAGATCAAACTTGTATGTGACCTAACTTCCCCCTCACACCACCATTTGCCAATATGCTAATAATCATACTGAACAGGTGGAAAAGTGACTCTGATTTCATACCTTTTTTTTCTTCTGTTCTTTTTGAGCAGACTGAAGTTATCGCTGCTGCAGCTGCTGGTGTTGCTGCTGAGTGTTCCTCACCAGCAAATGCCAAGGCAGAAGCCGAGAATGCTGCTCAGCTTTCTGTGGCATTGGTGGAGAATGCCATTGTAATTTTAATGCTAGTTGAAGATCATTTACGTTTGCAGAGCAAGCTATATAGTGCTCCACGCACTGCTAATAGCGATGTCTCCTCTCTTACATTTGCTAATCACTCAAATTCATTGACCACGGCTTCTGGAGAACTAAAAGAAGTTTTGGGTGACCGCAAACCTTTGGCTGGTGACACTGGAGGACTCCCTCTTGATGTATGTATATGTTTCATCTTTGCTTATGTTGGCTTTGAGTACAATTACTGTTATTTTTACCATTATATCTGATAGGCTTTAAGATCCATAATTCTATAACAGAGCAGATATATCTTCTGGTGTCTGATTCTTAATTTCGCAAATTTAGGGAGCGTTTTTGGTTACATTTCTTGTGTTTCTATTTTGGAATAATTAGAATCAGTTTTTCAACTTTTGCTTTTAAAAAACTGTTTTTAGTAAGAAATAGTGTTTGGTTGCATAAAATAAATTTTTTTCTTAAAAACGGTTTCTTGAAAAACATGTTTAGATGAAGCAGTTATATTCTAGATATTTACCCCATGATTTTGGTGGGAAAAAGTAAAACCATTTCTCTGTCTTTTGAGAAGTGAAAATTTCACTTCCATGTTTTTCTATTATTTTTTTTAAGGAAAAAAAACTCATTAAACTTTTTTGTTCCAAACACTGTTTCTAACCTAAAAACAACTTCTTCTTTTTTATTTTTATAAATAGAAAAACAGTTTCTAAAAGTATGATCAAATACCCTCTTAGTTATTCTAGCAGTAGAACTTAAGCTATGTACTGTCAACCAGGTGCTTACTTCAATGGCGGATGAAAATGGGCAAATTTCAGCAGCAGTCATGGAAAGACTGACTGCTGCAGCTGCAGCCGAACCTTATGAATCGGTCTCTTGTGCTTTTGTGTCGTATGGAAGTTGTGCGAAAGATTTGGCCGAGGGATGGAAATACAGGAGTCGTCTGTGGTATGGTGTTGGTTTTCCTCCAAAAGCAGCTATGTTTGGTGGTGGTGGTAGTGGTTGGGAATCTTGGAACTCTGTCTTGGAGAAAGACGCAAATGGGAGTTGGATTGAGTTGCCGTTGATAAAGAAATCGGTCACCATGCTTCAAGCATTGTTGTTAGATGAGTCTGGACTCGGTGGTGGTCTGGGTATTGGAGGTGGGTCGGGTACAGGAATGGGAGGCATGGCGGCTCTTTACCAATTGTTAGATAGTGACCAGCCATTCTTATCCATGCTTCGAATGGTGCTTGTTTCGATGAGAGAGGAAGACAATGGTGATGAAAGCCTGCTCATGAGGAGTTTAAGTTTTAATGATCCATTGTCGGACGGATTACATAGACAAGCAGGGAATATTGCTTCTTTAGAAAACAGTGCTAGAGTGTCCACAAGAAAACCAATATCAGCATTGCTGTGGAGGTAATCGAAAAGCATAATTCCGATGTTTTGTTGTATTCTTTTTCGTCTCTTTAGTATTCTTCTATTGTTGTAATCATTAAGCGGGCGTGCTGTTAGTGTGTCTAGTTCATGCCTCACTGCTGTATGCACTGTATTTTTGCAACTTCTAGTTGCTACTACCTAGAAATTTCTATATTCATTTTTCTGCTGTGGAAGGGGATATAGGGAGGAAGAGAGGGATAAAAATATGAGAATGAGACACTTTAGAACAAAATGATATAACTAAGAGTGACAATTAGATTAATGACAGATTGGAGAACGAGGAATTAGGGAGAGGAAGATGGGAGGGCCAGAATTTCTCTACAAAATAATAACTTTACTATGGATGCTCCGAAGTAGCATGATGACATGGGTACTGAAATCCATGTGCCGAATATAATGACTTCAAGTACAAGAAATAATCTCTTCAGAGAACTACTTGCATAACAGGCAGTATAATCCTGCTAGGTTAACACTTGTCTTTTGCCATAGAATTAATCATATAGTTGCTAGGTTTCTAAAATTTCTCCTCAAAACATCTCTTAATTATGAAAATGTTGGTGCTAGTATGAGCTTTTTATGCTTTTTGTTGACTATTCATCATGCTTTCCTCTTTCGTCAGCTGTATAACTTCTTTCTCGATAATGGTGTGCAGTGTGCTTTCACCTGTTCTCAATATGCCCATATCTGAGTCCAAAAGACAGAGGGTACTGGTTGCGTCCTCTGTCCTCTATTCTGAGGTTAGTTTCTTGAGAGTCAGCTAACATTATCTTGTGTATTACTCCCCCCGTCCCAATTTAATTGTCCTAATTCTAAGATACATGAAGTTTAAGAAAGTTTTCCTTTGTCAATTTTACCCCTATTAACTACACTGTTTTATGGTTTCCAAGAAGTTTAACTTTAATAAATACAATAAATTAGGATATTCTTGAGATAATAAGATAAGAAATAGACTACATATGGAAATAGGACAATTAAAATGGGATAGACCAAAAAGGAATCAAAGACAATTAAAATGGGACGAAGGGAGTACATCATTTAGCACTGCAGGGTACTGTTCGCTTATTTTTATTCAGAATTTTATTTAACTCAGTTTAGCGTTAATCAGTACTTTAATTCTTCCCTGTTGTCCGTAATTTGTTATGGGATTACTTCATCTTGGACATGTGGTCTAGGTGTGGCATGCAGTTGGAAAGGACAGGAAACCTCTTCGTAAACAATACCTGGAGGCTATCCTGCCACCATTTGTCGCTGTTTTGCGAAGGTGGAGGCCGCTGTTAGCTGGAATTCATGAACTTGCTACTGCAGATGGTCTTAACCCTCTGGTTGTTGATGACCGGGCACTGGCTGCAGATGCTCTTCCTGTTGAGGTGAGTGACATCAAATCTTGGCATATAAAGTTCTCTGTTATTTGTTGTATTAAGATGCTGCCATCCATCTTTAGCTGTAGTGTGGAATTCATCAATATATTTCTGACAATTTTCTTCCCTAGTTTACTACAATTTTCCGTAGTAAGTATATAATCTACCATGTGCTTTGCATAACCTGTTTAAGTGCTTATGTTTTACTACCTCCGTTCCTAAATAAGTGTCGTTTTTTTAACTTCAGTTTTGTTTCAATTTAATTGTCGTTTAAGATTTCAATACAAAAATATTCCATTTCCCCCAATTTATCCTTACTCAATTAATGCACATTCTTTACTTTTCATTGATTTCCAATACATATTAATGATTTTCAAAGGGTAAGTTAGTAAACTTCAACTATATTTATGCATTTCTTAATCTATGTGCAAGTAGAAAGAAAAAAAGACGCTTATTTAGGAACGAAGGGAGTAATGTGTTATGCATGAATGAGGATCATCCTAAGTCAGCATTTGGGCATTTGCAAATGAGGCTTTGGGGTTCCATGTTCGGGCAGTTAGATAAAGTTGGTATCTTTGACTTAAAGTAGAAAAAGGCTGAGATGTTTGCTATGTGTGTATTTTTTTGTGGAACACTAGAAAAGCAGGTGGTTAGGAGTCTTTTTTGTTAACTTCTGTTTGAGTGTCTCCTGCCTGAGGCCTGAGGGTAGGTTAAGGAGGCATTAAGCTCATTGATAGCTGCGATTGTTCATGTTTTTCGCATCACGGTTATGATCCATTAGTTAGTTTTTCCTGTGGCATCTTTATTTTTCTTTTTCCTTCTTCTTTTTATGTTTGATGTGTGTGCCTTTTGGATTTGTCACACGTGTGCATTAGAGGTCTATATTTGTGGTCTTTTTATTTGCATATGAGAAATCTTTGACTGTGGTTCCAGGGTGCTCTTGCCATGATATCTCCAGGCTGGGCTGCTGCTTTTGCATCCCCACCTGCTGCAATGGCTTTGGCAATGATTGCCGCTGGTGCTTCTGGGGGTGATGTCCCAACACGTGCATCGACAACTCAGCTTAAACGTGATTGGTCATTGCTTGAGCGTAAAGCAACTAAGCTTCAGTCCTTTTCAAGTTTCCAGAAGCCTCCGGAAGTCCCTAATAAATCTCCTGCTGCTCCAAAGGACAAGGCAGCTGCGAAAGCTGCCGCATTAGCCGCAGCACGCGATCTCGAGCGCAATGCCAAAATCGGTTCAGGAAGGGGCCTCAGTGCTGTAGCCATGGCCACTTCCGCTCAAAGAAGAAATGAAAGTGACATGGAGCGTGTTCAGAGATGGACACTTTCCGAGGCCATGGGGACTGCTTGGATGGAGTGCTTACAGCCAGTTGATACTAAATCAGTCTATGGGAAAGATCTTAATGCCGTGTCGTACAAATTTATTGCTGTACTTGTTGCAAGTTTTGCTTTGGCACGGAACATTCAACGATCAGAGGTGTGTGCTGCCTCTCTTCTGAATGTTCTTGTTTTACGAGGTTATTGCAGGGCCAACCCATGGATTAAAGCCAGCACAACATGGGGAGGGGGAGATGAGCTTTGAAGTTTTAAACCCATTACCTCTAGGCCAGGGGGTGAGTGCCTAGACCGGGCAAAACTGAAAATCACCCAAACTATACCCGATCTAGAACCGAAACCGAAAATCACCATAACGAAACCGAAACCGAAACCGACCCGAATACAGCCCAAACCGAAACTGGCCCGATCTGAAACTGAATTTAGAAGACCCAAAATCGAAATAACAATAATATTGACCTTATTTGAACTCATGACCCGAAAAACCCGATAACCCGAAATTGACCCGATGCGAAAATACACCCAAACCTTAACATACCGATCTGAACCGGAAATTGAGTGAACCGAAATTGACCCGAACCGAAACCGATCCCAATGATCCGTTTGCCAGGTCTAGACTCTAGAGTGCAAACCACTGGGCTCTCACTTGATGCGCGTCTGAATGGTTACTATAATTATGCCAGTAGTATTTACAGAACTTCTGGATGTATTTCTTTCCCTCTACAGATTGACAGGCGCTCTCAAATTGATATGTTAGCACGGCATCGTCTAGCCACTGGAAGTCGTGCGTGGAGGAAACTCCTTCATTATTTGATAGAGATGAAATGTCTTTTTGGGCCATTTAGTGACCATTTATGCAATCCTGAGCGAGTATGTTGTTAGAATTCCATTCCCTACTATGAGATAAATTTTTTGATGGGAACCCTTGTGGAGGCATATAAGCCTTTGCCTTAGGGTTACTTCTCATTAGCTATCCAAGTTTAATCTTGCAGGTATTCTGGAAGCTAGACCTCATGGAAAGCTCTTCAAGGATGAGAAGGTGCTTGAGGAGGAACTACAGAGGCTCAGCACACTTGGGCGCTGCTGCCAATTATGAAGATGACGTGGCTGCTAAGCATGATGATGTCATTAGTGCATCAAATGCTTCTGTACTGGCTGCTGAAGCGATATCTGCCGAGGCATTAAATGAAGATGGCGAACATGCTGATGTGGATAACAGGATGAGTAGTGATTTTGACGGGAACCAGCATGAGGACAATTATCCAACGCAATCCAGTGGAGCTGACCAGCCAACGCTGATGTCATCTGAACCTCAAGACGCGCGAGCTAGTAGAGGCCAAGATATGGCTGAGGATCCGTCAGCAGTTGCTCCTGGGTATGTTCCTAGTGAGCTTGATGAGAGGATAATGCTTGAACTTCCTTGCTCGATGGTGAGGCCTCTTAGGGTTGTTCGAGGAACCTTTCAGGTAAGTCTTGCATGACTGTGTTAGTCGCATTCATTATTGTTTCAGATATTATTGCAACTCTATGATATTTCATCAGAAAAGATTTTCTAACAGAAAAATCTCAAGACCACGAGGCGAACTCATGACAGATATGTTCAGGACAGGGTCAGGATGTAGTGATACGTCTTAAAAAAAGAAGAAAATGAAAAAAGTTAAATGCAAAAACAATTCTGGTATTACAATGCCTTTTTGAGTGTTGCTTAGTATCCAGTGTGATACACGCCTTGAGAAATGTGATTGGAAAATATCCAAAGCGAGGATAAATACACTACTTTTTTCTCCATAACTACCAGGAAATGCTTCACTCTTGAAAATTTTAGCATTAAAATGGCCATGTTCTTGCAACCTCTAATTCTGTAGTTATTTTGACTCACCTTATTGTTTCCAGTTACCAGTATCAATTTGGCTGTTGTGCAAAGATATAGTACTTTAGATGTCAGTTGCTATTTATTTATTTATATATATTTTTTTCTGGTTCAAGTGTTGTTTCTCATCTAAAAATTCACAAGAGGTTACATCATGGTTGACTGCTAGTTCAGCAAAAAAAAAAAAAATTGGAAAAAGAGAAAAACCAACTTTATATATCTTACAAATCTCATTGTTGTTATCAGATAACGACAAAAAGAATCAATTTTATTGCTGAGAACATTGAGGGCAGTTCATCTGGCGATGAGTTGGATCATAGTTGTGAAATCAGATATCAGGAACAGAACCGTAGCTGGTTGATATCTTCACTTCATCAAATATATAGCAGAAGGTGAGGTGGTAGGTGTTCTTAGTTAATTTTGCATTAAACTATATCAAATATTCAAGATTGGTTATAGTTTATTCATTCTCACAAAGGTGGAAATATTCTATTTAGACAGTCTAAGATTCTTCTTGTTGCTTTAGTTATTACTTCAGTTTCCATGGAGTAGAACTGTGATTTTGTTTTCTGAATGTCTACATATTGAATTATTGTTTACAGATATCTCCTCAGAAGAAGTGCACTGGAGCTGTTTATGCTTGATCGTTGCAATTACTTTTTTGATTTTGGGGTATTTAAGCCTGACTTCTGCTTTTTGTTTGTATCCATTTCTTGTTGTTCTTATTGTGGAAACTACATCCCATTCCGGTTTTCCAAACTGGACACCTAGTGATATTTGTTATATTTATTGTTATGTAGACTAGCGAAGGTAGAAGAAATGCATACCGAGCTATTGTTCATGCGCGCCCTCCTCATTTGAACAATATATATCTGGCCACTCAGGTTTTTCCTAATTCTCCTTAACTGTTTGCTGAGGATTTTGGAAACTGAGACCTTTTTCATGTGAGTTATACATAGAGTTTTCAGCATTGTGGCTTTTGTTCTTTATACTATTCTTGTACTTGTTTTTTATATTCTGTAGAGACCTGATCAGCTTCTGAAAAGAACTCAGCTTATGGAGCGTTGGGCTAGGTGGGAGGTACCAACCATCATCCCTATTGTTCTAGTAGTTTTCTTTATACACTAGTTATGTTCTATTTATTTCTAAAATCGATCTAAAATGATGGCATTCTGCCCATTTTCAGATCAGCAACTTTGAATATCTGATGCAGCTCAATACACTGGCTGGACGTAGTTATAATGATATTACCCAGGTTTATTTCTATTGCTACAATCATCTCCAGTAAACCCTAATCTCTTCTTTTTCTAATGGCCCTCTTCCCTTATTAATTACTTCTTCACATTGCTTTCTGATGCAGTATCCAGTATTCCCTTGGATTTTGTCTGATTATACTTCAGAGAATCTAGATCTTTCTAATCCTTCGTCATATCGTGACCTTTCAAAGGTGGGTTGTCTAGGCTTCAGCTTTTGATTAATGGCTGAAAGCACTTCTTCTAACAAATTATCCTCTCTGACAGCCTGTTGGTGCTCTGAATCCTGAACGCCTGAAAAAATTCCAGGAGAGATATTCCAGCTTTGATGATCCAGTTATCCCAAAGTTCCACTATGGTTCACATTATTCAAGTGCTGGAACCGTATGTTTATGTTGTGTAATTGTGTTTTTATCTTTAATGACACCTTGGTGAAAGATTTCACTGGAACATATTAATTTGTGAGCAATTAAGTGAGCTTGTTGAATTTTTTTGACACCGAAGGATGGGTTAAAAAAATAGGCCGTATGTTATGTTATTCCTGAAATTACAATGAATTTTATACAGTTGGAGTCAAGTGCTTAATGAGTGTCAGTTCACATTTTTCACTTTGTGAATATGATTGTGCACTATTCTTTACCCTGAGGGCTAGATAGTTTTGTTTCTTTTCCCTCCTTTTTTAATTGGGTGAGACCCCCTTGGTTTATTTTCAATGAATTATTTTACTCTTTTACCTATATAGAAAAGAAAATAATGCAGTCCGTCTCTCCTTTTTCTTTTCTTTTTTTTCCTTTTTCTTGGTGAATCTAGTTAGTTGATTGGAAAATATGAGGAAATTTGTATGCCATCAACACTCACTATCACATGGATGATCTTCCATTCTATTTTTTGTGACTTCACAAGCACGTAAAATGGCCGGTACTTTTTGACCAGGTGTTGTATTACCTTATGCGACTGGAGCCTTTTACCACTCTTTCTATTCAACTACAAGGAGGAAAATTTGACCATGCAGACAGGATGTTTGCTGATATCGCTTCAACTTGGGATGGAGTTCTGGAGGACATGAGTGATGTGAAGGAATTGGTATATCTTTTTAATCATCAGTGGAGATGATTTTTTTTCCTTCATTTTTAATGTATTATAGTTATGCGACTCTTTTAAAACTTCAATTGATCCCCTGAGTTCATAACATGACTTTATTTGGGACATCTTAGGTTCCGGAGCTGTTTTACCTCCCTGAAACGTTGACCAACGAGAACTCAATTGATTTTGGTACTAAACAACTTGGAGAAAAGCTTGGTATGTCCTCTATATATACTTCACAGAATCTTAGTAGTGCATCGGCGAATATTTGTTGATATTTCTTGTTTCGCTTCTTGTCATCCAGATTCTGTCAATCTCCCACCTTGGGCTGAAAACCCAGTTGAATTTGTCCATAAACATAGGATGGCTCTTGAGAGTGAGCATGTTTCTGCTCATTTACATGAGTGGATTGACCTCATATTCGGGTAAGTTATGATAAATAATTTCATGTCTTTACTGAATTTTTTATTTATATGTAGAAATGCAAGCCCCTTGTTCCCAAACACTTTGCTAGCTTTAACACAAAAATATATCAACTGGAATAAACAGGTATAAACAACGAGGAAAAGAGGCTATCGCTGCCAATAATGTTTTCTTTTACATCACATATGAGGGAACAGTCGATATTGACAAAATCTCAGACCCAGTAAGTGAACCTTTCTCTCTTTTTGGTATTTTCTTCCGTTAGGCCATTAATTTGTGCTGTTTATTATGGGAAGAAAAAGGAAAAATAATATTTCCTGCATACTCTGATCTTCTAACCTTTAATCTCTTGTGATTTAAGGTACAACAACGTGCTACTCAAGATCAGATTGCTTATTTTGGGCAAACCCCATCTCAGCTTTTGACTGTTCCGCACATGCAAAGATTGCCATTAGCTGAGGTTCTTCAGATGCAGGTATGATGTTTTTTGTACTTTTTTTTTTCTAAAGGTAAAATCATTCATTAAATAGACACCAAGGATATGTTTTGTACTTGATTTGCTTATAAATGAGCACTTCCTATATGCTTGCATGCAGAAGTCCATATTCAAACTTGATTTCCTTTACTGGGGCTTGTGTGTGTGGAGCATTGTCGTTTGATTGTTGAACTTGAGTTAGAGATCAAGATTTCTGCAAGGCAAAGAAAGCTAGACTATCTCAAATGTCGTGAAAACTTAGATATTTTGTGTTCTATATCAGCTGTCTGATAGGAATATGGCACACCTTAAATAGCCTTCATTGGGCTAAAGTCATTTATTACAGCAGATAACATGATACTAATGTGAAAATATGTTGAACAAAAGGTTGTTCTGTTGAAATCACATAATGTGCCCTCCGTGTCTCATTGATTTTGCTGGTTAATTTCATTTGTGTCTAATAAAATCATTTGGGAGAAGGTGAGGTTTGTAGAAACTACCCTATGTTCCGCTCCTTATTCCTTACATTATTTATTCTCCTAGTTTTTCTTTTGAAAAGAGAACTGCTAGGTCATGGCTTATTGGATCTCCATTCTAGATTTCCCTTTACCAGATTTTAGTAAATAATGTATGAAGTGACTAAGTGAGCATGCCTTAATCTTTTATTTTGGTTTCTATCAAGAGAATGTACTGATCAAATGTTTTATTACTTGCCCTCCTAGAAGTCTTTCACTTGCTTTGCTTTCATATTATCATAGACTGCAGATATTTGTCAGATATTGTGAGCATTGGCTATCCCGCATAACCTTGAGGTCATGGGTTCAATCATCTCCGTCAACAATTCTTAGAATTGTTGGGGCTCCACTTCCCCTTTAATTGGCTCTTTTCCTTGCTTGGCCCTGCAATAGGATAGGGTGGGATGCCCTCCTTGCCTTTAAAAAAAAAAACAACAATAATAAAAAAATAATAATAGTTGTCAGATATTATTGCAGTTTGATAACAAAATTCATTTTGGTTGATATGTGGCACATCAGACTATTTTTAGGAACCCAAAAGAGCTCAAACCATATGTGGTCCCATCGCCTGAGCGCTGCAATCTACCTGCATCTGCAATTCATGCGTCTTCAGATTGTGTTGTAATTGTTGATATACACGCTCCAGCTGCTTATGTGGCACAACACAAGTGGCAGCCAAATACTCCCGATGGCCAGGGTGCACCTTTTCTTTTCCAACATGGCAAGGCCACAGCCAACACTTCTGGTGGGGCATTAATGCGAATGTTCAAAGGCCCAACTGGGGCTGTTTCCGATGGTTGGCAATTTCCTCAAGCCGTGGCTTTTCCAACTTCAGGAATTAGAAGCTCAGCTGTAGTTGCTATAACCAGCGATAAAGAAATTATTACTGGTGAGTATAGTGCTAGCTATAAGAGGAATG
>ONZE01001289.1:1439-12018 GCA_900322265.1 Macarthuria australis
AATAAATTTGAAATAATAGGTTAATTTTATTTTCAGATAATAAAAGTTTTATTTTTAAAAATGATGATTGCAATAGAAAGAGAACCAAAATTTAACTGGTCTCTGAATTCATTGCTTTCAGTACCCTGTTAGGAGGGAGGGAGAGGACAGTAAGTCCTAATAATGTTTTTGCAAAAAGGAGTCACTTTAGAATTCATTGCTTCAAACCCCAAAAAATGTGTGATTTGTTTTGAGTAACTTAATCAATGATGGAGGAGGAGATGAGACGCCTTATATGCGTTTGTGTTTGTTTGGTGGACAAGAAACCTTCGTATTATAAGATCTTCACTTATCGTATTTTAGTTAGGTAATTAGTTTTTTTAGAGATATTACTATCATTATCTCACCTTAATTATTAATCAATTAAAGTTCAAACTAGATTTTTTTGCAATCGGATTTTATTCTCTAAGATTTCCGGAAGATTAGGATAATGACCAAAATTTTACTTCCTAATTGGTTCACTTTTTGTATTGATATTTTGACAAAAATGTTGTTCACTTTTTTCAAAAGTACCTATTAGTCCTTACCCTTTCTTTTTTTATTTCCCTAATCTTATTGGTCTCTACCCCTTCCTTTTTCCCCTAATTTCATATTTTGTGAAAATAACAGCCTCCCTGAGATTGTGGAATTTTAGAATTAAGAAACCTATGATTTTTTTTTTCCCTTGTACTTATACATGAGTGCATCTTTCCTCAAATTTTGCCTCCCCCCCCCCCCCAAAAGGCTCCAATTTTGTTTTTTTGAATGGCTGCAATCTTAAAATTCCTTATCCCCTCAAATCTATCACAATCTATGGATTTTGAATCCTTTAGGGAGGTGAGAATTCAAATAATGGATTTTAATTGATATAATTTTTCAGATTTTANGTTATTTTACTTCTAAAATGCATGAATTATTTATGTCATCCAAACATAATAAGAAGTTCTTTTGTCTAATACAATCCATGGATTTTAATTATGCACTAAACACTTTTCTAAAAACCTCGGTTTCCCAAATTGATAGAATTTATGATTTCTTAAAATTCTCGAATTTTTGACAGAATGATACCATAATGAGGCCGAAAAGAAGTGGACGCACTTTTTTTTTCCTTTCCCGAGAAGTGGGAATATGGAACATACACATACATATATATTCTAATAAGTGAAAGAAAGGAGATTTTTTGAACCGCATAAAAGTGCTAAATCCATTTTTGCTGTGAATATCTATCTCATTTGTCATTACCATGTGAAGATCTTTGAAATTAAACAATTTTCATTACTTCTATCAGTTGTCATCTCAGACCAAATGAGGTACCAATAGTTTGGTTTCCTAAACTTTTGTGAAAAGTTTATATTGGGGATAATGACACTTGGGTACCACTTTTAACTTTGTAAAGACATGAAGGTTCTATTGCCAAAATGTTGGACATATAAGTCCAATATTTTGGAATGGTTTGAAAAGGCATTTTGCCCCTTAGTATTGATTTGTCCAACATTTTTTAATGTGGTACTAGCCCGTTCAAGACCCTTTAAATTGTGCAGTAGGTAGATATAAGCATCTTTATAAATCAGTCATACACAAACCAAAAACACGTCCTTTATTTACAAATGGTAACATCAATCACCAATGATAAGAACTATATGTAACTAATGAAGCCAACAAAGGAGTATGACACTCTTAGATTTTCATATTAATCGATCATTACCAAACTAGCAATTTTAATAGCTTTTTAATGCTACACCTATCTGAAGGCCTTTTTTCTTCACAGCCGAAAGAGATAATCAGAGAACACTACAAGAAAGTAGGCCTAATAGGGCGATTTGCCAATGTCAAATAGGGCGATCTGAGCTCCCCCTATTAGACTAGTAGGGCGACTTTTGTTGTCACCCTATTTGAGTACATATAATAGGCAGACTTAAAAATTCACCCTGTTAGACTACATCAGTTAGTGTGAAATATTTCGCCCTATGCCCCTATTAGAGTATATACCTCCAGTTGTTTTTTGGGGAAAGAGAAAATGGAAAAGTTGATAAATAACCTAATAGGGCAACATAGTTCGCGCTATTAGACTAAGTCATTTAGTGGGAAATATTTCGTCCTATTAGAGTATATCCTTCCACTTGTTTTTTCTTTGAGGAAAGAGAGAATGGAAAAGTTGATAGGGCGAAATATTTCGCCCTATAAGAATAAATCATTAAGTGCGAAGTATTTTGCCCTATTAGATTATATAACTCCACTGGGAAATATTTCCCCCTATTGGAATATATTTTTGGGAAACAGCAAATGGAAAAGTTGATAGATAGTCTAATAGGGCGAAATATTTAGCTAGCAAATTGTACTCAAAACGACTAATCTTGCCTCAAAGCTCAGAAAATACAAACCCGAATAAGATCCGATCCGAACCGAACAAGGTTGTGATAACAAATTTTGAACTGAACTCGCAACTGACCAGAACGACCCATTTGCTAGGTCTAATTGTCTTAGCTATATGATTTGTTCTGTCTATGCTCTGTGCTTGCTTAATGCCTCCAAATTGTTGCAGGATGCTTCCTCTTTTGTATGCAATGCATTTCTTGGTCAAACTCACAAGTTGCTGAAAGAGCATGCTGTGCCGATTAAAATTTGCATGTGCATTTGCTTTGGCTGCATCAGATTGTGACAGAGATCAGCAGGATGCAGTGTGTATCTGATCTGCCTTTGCATTTTATCTTTAGATTATTGCTTATTGGGTATATAATCTAGTGATTTATACTTTCCAGTCGTCAAAATATTTAGTGGAGTTTTTTAAGGAATACAGCAGAACAGGTCGAACCTTGGCTGATTGCCCAGCATACATAGTGGTGTTCTGGCTCCATATCCTTGCCCATGATGCTGGATTTCCACCTTTAAACTCTCACAATGATGAACTTTTTGCTCAGTTTTGCAGGTAGCTTGATATCGTTCCCCCCCCCCCCCCCCGACATGGTGATGATATCACCTAGGAAGCACGGACACTCTACTTAAGGTGGCGTGTCGTGTCTGATACTTGTCCGACACCGACACTCACGGACACTCTGGGACACTTGTCCAACACACAACTCTGACTTGCACTATTTGGACTAAAANGTTTTTTAGATTTATATATACCATTTTGTAAGACTTGTACTAGACTTGCACATTCTCATTGGTATTTCAAGTATAAATCTTTGTCTAAATGATATTTCCTGATAGAAACAAGAAAACAAATCATTTATATGTACAAAAAACAATTTAACATCCGACGTGTCTCAACGTGTCGGAAACATTAGTTTTTCACAAATGTCGCATCGGAGTGTCGTATCGTGTCGTGTCGCGTGTCACGTATCCGTGTCCGTGCAACCTAGGATATCACTGTACATGTGCTCATTCCGACTGGGTGATTGCAGGCCACTTGTTCTCTTTTTGCATGTGTTAGTTAACTTTCAATCTTTTGGTGTGGACTTGGATCTGGTCAATAAAACCTTTTCGGATTCGCAAAGTATTTTTCGGGCCATCAAAAGAGCTGAGGGTACAGTTAATCCTGATAAAGCACCTGTAAGTATTGTGGATATATTCCTTTATTTCTGTTTGCCTTCTTTGTCACTAGGGGTTGCAACGAACTGGACCAGGTTGGTACTGGACCAACAATGGGATGGGTCATTAACGGGCTGCGCCGAGTTAGTGCCGGGTCGACAACTTACCAAATGTTCTTAATGGTGCAGGAGCTGCATACACTTGCAGACATAGAATCTCTGTTTTAGATGTTCTCAAACATGATGGTATTAACTTATCCGGTGCCCCAGGACTCGTTATGCTTCCATCATCACTCTATGAAATCCAGGAGGCAAGTTTCCGGACTGCCCTGTCATGATCTTTGATGACTAAATCCACATGATAAAAGTTGATTCCCTTACCCATTTCTTTTTTCAGGATAGTTGTCGCTCGATGGGACCTGAATGGTAAGATTTAAGAAATGGTGGCAACTTGTCTATTTTATCCTTCTGAAATAATTATAATGGTTAGTTATGGTGAGAGAAAATTTAATGGTTGATATAATTTTAAAGTGGAAGTAATGATAAAATATGCTAACCATACGACTTGTTTTTAAAAGATAGAATAAGGGTAATCTTGGTATATTGGAAAACAAAATAGTTTAGGTGTAGAAAGTGCAATTAAATCGCGACAGCCAAAATAGTAAGTTGTGACAATTAAAATGGAATGGATGGAGTAATAATAGGTGGTTTGATGCAGTTGTAAAAACTTATAATCAGTTTTTAGCGGGGCCTTCTTTTCTTGATGAATTTCCCGAATTTGCGAAGTTTACATATTTTTTGCCTCTTTTCTTAAAACCTTTATACGAACTCCTTTATCAGGAAGAGGAATGATGAAAAACCTTGTCACTCAAATGAATCAGATTTCTTTTCTTCTAGCTTTGGTCTGCTTGACATTCTTGTAATTCCCCCCCCTAAAATTGTGGCCACTAGGTGAATACTGTTCCTGCACTTATGCTTGGTTGTATAACCTCATGTGCATGGGTTGTGTGTTTTAATTAGAAAAATAATCCGTTGACTACACACCTAGCAAAGAAGAATATTCAAAGGACCCATCTATCTGCCTAACCAGTGGTAGAACGATTGGCTTGGCTACATATTAGGACACATAATTAACTTGGATATTAAAGGAATTAATAATGTTCATACCCAATTGCATACTGGGACGATTCATGTTTCCTCATGGTTATTCTGATTCTTGTTCTCTTTTATGGTTTGTACTATTTAAATCCTTGATCAGATTTATCATTATCTCACCCTGATGCTATTCTTACAGGGGTCAACTGTTTCCTTTTTGCAGCAGTGGTAAGTGGTCAAATACTATCTCTTCTGCGGAGAATATGATATGTTGATGAAATTCATGTGTCTTGTCACTCCCTTATTTAAGTCACTCCCTTTTAGCCAAGTCACTCATTCCATGTCGGTTACAGGGGTCAACTCAAATGCTTATGATTTTTTATTTTTTATTTTTTTTTGGTGTTATCTCCGTCCTAGATGTCATTCTTTCCCCTATAAGTCCGTGTTTATGATTGTCAATAGCTAATGGTTGTGCAGTTTCCTATTTATGTATTGTACGGCATTCCTTATATAGATAACTAACTTGACCTAGAATTAAATGTGCAGTGATCCCAAAAAACAGAGTTTTGGAAGCGGTGTCAAGGAAGCAGTCTCTAGCTCAAGAGAAGGCGCTGATAAGATGCAAGGAACAGGTGAGAGTAAGCGGAAAATTCTATTAGATAGAAAGAACAAATTGACAGGTATGGTTATTTTCTTCCGTGTAGTATTTTAGACTTACTTTACTTTAGCCAATCATGTTCATGTTTCGTCTTTTGACTGATTTGTGAGGTACCAGTAGATGCTTTCTAGTTGACAAGTTTTGTTTCTTTCTAATTTCGACAACTTAGTGCTTGAAGACACCTTGTCTTCTGCTCTTATAATTCTCTCTTCTCTCGGTGAAGGTGAATTTCTTTGAACTAATTACGAAACAAGGGTAAACCTGGGTTTGGAATTTGGATTATAAGCTAGGTCTTTCGACCTCTTTATTGCTTTATCACAGTCTTCCTTGTATATGACTAAAACTCTTTCTCAATTTCTTGGCAATCGCAGTTGATTCTTTTGAGGACACTTTGTCCTCTACATCTTTATTCTTTCTCATACTTAATAAAATAAGATTTTTATTCAAACTGAGAAATGTAGCAGACACAAAAAGACTAGTCCATGACCAAAATTAGTGGCTAGACATTTCATGTGGGCATGTCTCGGGATTTTTGTCCAGTTTTCTTGTCGCGATTTTTCGCAACACTATGTTTGCTCAACTTAGCGTGTTATGACAAAACCAAAAGATACAGAAAATGAACTTCTGCAACCCCCCTCCCCCTCTCTCTCTTTCTTATTCTCTTACTTTTCCCCTTCGATTTGCTTTTGAACACCTATGCATGTGAAATTTTCTCCTGCTGGCAACACGGTCTTACTTTTCTAGTGTTGTATTTACGTTAGGAGTCTTGCTTTTATGCAGTGAATGGCTCTGAAAAACATCATCAGCCAAAAAAGAAGTGTCTGGGACATAAAATATCTCTCGAGACCTCAGCATCTGATGTTTCACATGTTGACAAGAGTGCGGTTGGCCATACTCGCTTTTCCTTACATTTCTATGTTGTCTTGCTCTTGGAAATTACCAAAGTATGATGTTGTTTCCAAATCTGTGCTTACAGAATGCAGTGTTCTTCTGTTTATGATGGTGGAGATCTTTTTTGAAATTCTCCACAAGATGGCTGATCACATTTGTAATCACAGCCCTGCTGATTTAAGAGCTATGTTTCATTAAACTCCAAACAAGATTATGCTGATTTTCCCTAAGGGGTCAACTTGAATGCTCGGGGCTTAGAGGTCGATGATTTTGAAGAGAGGTAGTAAAATAGAAAAAACGCAAAAAAGAGATAAAGGGTCACAAAAGGCACCATCATAAGTAACTATCATCATCTCATAGCCGAAAGCCCCAGTAATTGTGCTTGGCTATCTACTTCTGGCATCATTTCTTCTAGAAGCAACACCTTGCAGAAGTTTCAAGGGGACATAAATTATCCATTCAGTCTCCATCCAAGTCTTTGTATGTCAATCCTTCCCCTTCCTATCTCCTTTAGCTAAGGCCATGAATGAATGGACATTGGGGTGTGGGAAGAGAATTTTGCTGGTCTATATAGTGTGTAGATCTTCTGAAACTTTCTGTTCTTATTTCCTTCAGGAGCTTCCTGATATGATTATTTTCCTCTCCCATTTAAGTCATGCAAGTTATCTATTTCAGTATTATTATCTTTAGTTTGCACTTGAGTTACCTGTATATTGAAAATTTACTTACCTAGAGATTGAACTTCGGAATATTGTAAGGATGGTAATACTTTTTCTTCAGAGTTGTTATAATGTTAAATTAAGCCATGTCTATAGAGAGGGTAATTATAATGTTAAATTAAGCCATGTCTATAGAGAGGGTAATTATAATGTTAAATTAAGCCATGTTTATACTGTACAGCAGCTGGTTGCTAGCTACTAAAGGCCATTCTTCTTTGAGAGGCTCAGAATGGTCTAACAATCCCTCGGGTGACCCTTGATCGGTTATGTTTGGTGGTAGTTAGTGTAGCCATCGAGAAGGAGGCTCCCTAAACTTATTCCTTACCTTGCTTTTCATAGAAAAAGATATGTTGAAATTATTTGCTCATCTTTAGCATGAGGGCTAGATAGTTTTTGTTCTTTGCCCTCCTTTTGTACATAGGGGGTGACACCTCCTTGGTTTATTTTCAATGAATTACATTACCTATCAAAAAAAGAAAAAACTAGTTGCCCATATTTAGATTTTCCTTTTAAAGGTAAGGAAAATAATTTATGATGCCTTTCGCTCAAAGTTCAGAAATAGAATTTAGTTGCCCATCTTTAGATTGTTATGACATGCTAAATTGCTAAGTAAAGCCGAAAATTTTGATGCATAACTGTATGTGATTTTCCCCCAGCTAATTTAAAAGGTATCTTCCACCCATGAATCAGAAATTACTCCCTTTCAGCCAAGTTGGTTTATTCTTGTGTTTCAACTTCATGTTTCATTTGTTTAAATCATTCAACCTTGTCCTTGTTATCAGATCTAAGTGTTAGGACTCTAATGAGACAATTTTTTGGCTGCTTTGGATTTTTCGTCTTAGGAATTTCAATGTTTTACGCAGTTTGTTTCAGCGATCTGTTGTATATAATCAAATAGACTTCTTGCAATGGTTATTTTTTGTTATCAAAGTTTGTAGTTCCATCTTATAACTCCTCATATTTATTCTCTCTGCAATCGGGGAAGGTTCAAGTTAGTTTTGCTATGGATAATCTATTTGGTGGCACTAAATCTTTACTCTTGAGCTCTTTATATTGAAGCTTGATACAAAGTCTCGATTCTATTTTCTCACTTGTACAATTTTGTTGATTGCAGATTGCCTTTAGAACTCGGAGACAGAAAGTTCAACTTTCCTATAGTTGGGTATAAGTAGCCACTACACTTGTACGTTTTCAGCTGCAATGCATAGTCCATGGCTTTTTGACTGCTGCTGCAGAGCTTATTCCCTACCTAAGTTGTGAAACTAATGTTTCAGTAGATGTTCTGTAATCAGCATTCTTGTTAATTGGTTTAGAATTAGCCCAATTTTGCAATGTCATGACTGTTTGACGAGTACTATCCACTAATTGAGTTCATTTTTCTTAATTTTATCTTTTTGTGGATCTCTCTTGGTCTGTTAGTAGAGGTAATACTATATATATTATGATACTCAAGAACTCTCAATGGTGGGGTATAAGTGGGATATTGTTTTGGAGGTACGAAATATTCCCTTTATCTTTGACAATTAACAAGTTCTTCTCATCAAGCCCTTCATCTTGAATTATAACTCATATGTAAGAGGGAGATTTATCTTTTAAATCATTGGGAATATTTATCTTTTAAATCATAGTGAGGGACAGGTTACTGCATACTAATCTCACTTCTTGAGGACTTAATCCAGTGCTTGGAATATTGTAACAATCTAATCATGTTTCTGCTCAGGCTGGATTTGGGGAATGGGAAGATAAAATCTTCGGAATTGTCATTTCGGAAATTGCATGTCTACTAGATTATTTTTTTAATTAATTTTTTGACAAATAAAGTGACGTTTTAGATAGTAAAAAGCGATAGGAAGTTTGTTGCTCGTGAATTCTAAAAAGAGGTGCCTTTTAGCAACTTAAGTTGTTTTGATATTTGGTATCCAGTCAATATCATGCGACCCTTTTCTGTATAATCCGCATTTGAGAGTGTTTTTTCCCCCTATTAAATCATCAGCAAGTTGGTGTGTCTAGTTTCAAACTGTGAATCTTCCTTTGCACATCTCTAAACATCATTTCAACATTTTGCAGACAGAGGTCACCACTGTAATTTGTGGGCAGAAAGAAATGAAAAAGCTTGTGGACATAAGTGGACAGCTTGACACAGTAAAACGTATTATATGTACGGATGATGAGTTCCCTTCTAATGTCTCTTTGGTCGAGGGCAGATGTATTGTCACTTCTTTTGCTGAGGTGGAAAAGCTCGGATGTGAAAATCCTGCTGATGCTAAACTACCACTATCCGCTGATGTGGCAGTTATAATGCATACCAGTGGGAGTACTGGCTTGCCAAAGGTGAGTAGGTTCTAGAACCATTTAGGGGTGTTTGATTAAGTTTCTAAAAGTAGAAAAGTTGTTTCTGGGTTAGAAATGGTGTTTGGATGAAAAAGAGAGAATCAGTTTTTCTGAGAAACAAAAATAGAATAACCATCAAAGTTCAGGTGGATTTTTTTTTTTTTACTTTTTCCTACTATAATATGGAAAAAAAAAAAGGTTTTAGTTTAATTACATAACCAAACATGTTTTTCTTGAAATTATTTTTTTTAACAAATAGTTTTATCTTACACAACCTAAACACTAAATTTTTCCTGAAAATGTTTTTTCAAAGTAAAAGTAAGAAAATCAACTCTAACTACTTAAAAATAGAAACATAAAAAACATAACCAAATGCCAACTTATTCTCTGGGTGAGACAATTTCTTTTGTTTTGTTTTCCTTTTCTTCCCCTTTCAAATTTTGGTAGGTTATAAATGTTACTTCCTGTCACAACTTAGTTCCATGACATTTGTTTGCAGCATTTAATGAATTTCTTTAGTCAGTTATTTTTTGCTTAAAGGATAAGTGGATGATTGCTTTGATAATCATGAGAGGTTATCAAGTCCTTTCTCCTTTCCTATGTTTGCAGTCCTCCTGCAATTGAGAGGTTATCAAAGTAGTCTGTTTCAACAATTCCTGTTTTGGAGAAAAACTATTTCCCCCAGCTTACACTATTGTCAGTACTCAATTTTCACTCCTGCTCATGTTAGGGCGTTGAAGTCGGTATTATGTCAAAAGAGAAGGTATTGATATTTATGTATTGACGTTTGCTTGAGAGTATTAAGCTATTTCAGTAGTAGTTTAGCTGTTACCTGTTTCACCACCAAACAATTTGACTTGAGCCTCAACCCACTAGTATGTTTGACCATCATTTATCTTTGTCTATCAATGCCTGTGTTTGAAGTAGATGACTATGGTGTGCATGGTTTTTATGAAATTGAATATATTTGAGTTTCATATCTGTGTACTCGTGCAGCTAATGCTATTTCAGATTTTATTGTTTTACTAAAGCGTTTATTGTTATGTTCTCTGTACGAGTGCCTCAACATGATCCACTGATTCCATTAAGCTGGACCTCAGTCAATTTAAGACAGGTCATTTTTGAGAACTATGTTTTTCTGTATCGCCTGGTATTTGTTATCTCGGGGCGAAGAGGGGGAAAAAAGCGTTATGATACGGTCAAAAAAGTTCCTTAGTATCTTTCGATCTCCTATTGAATATGGTGAGGATGAGACTTTCTTTCTTCTTTTGTTGTCGTACTTGCACTTCTTTCATGAGGTTTTTCTGTGGGTCTTCCTGCTGCCATGAGCGACACCT
>ONZE01001344.1:2845-13243 GCA_900322265.1 Macarthuria australis
TTATTTATAAAAAAAAAGTCAAAAAAATAGCCTGTCTGCTTGTAGGTAAGGCTGCGTACATTTGATCCTCCACACCTCACCATGAGAGGCATATACTTTATAATTTGATTTGACCAAACCGCTCTTTTCCGCATTTTCCCCCGAAAGGGATCGACAGTAGCGGGGTCTAGATTAGTCGGTATACGGGAAAGACCCAGAAAAAAAAGGCAAAAAAGGGGCTCTTTTCCGGAAAGTTTACCATAACTGATATTTGAGGCCATAATCACCATACCATTAAACACCATTTCCAGTAAGATGAGAACATCTCTAACCCTTGATTCAAAAAGCAGTACCTTTGACATCTCGAAAGTAGTAGATGCTTGTGAAGCTGCCTCCAGTGACCCACTAATGCGTTGCTCAAGCTGACATCCGTCCAGCATCTGTTCATTGATTTCATTCTTAAATTTCTGTACCTTCTCCTGCAATGTGTATGATTGAGCATTATAGCTGGCATTTATTTGATGCAAATGGGCAGTCAACTTAATGAACTCTTAGTACTCAAGATAGTTACAAACATCACTATGAGTTGCTACACCAAGGACAACCTCATGCACCTCAGGAATTTAAACTTTCTTTTCTGAGGATTTTTTAAAATTGGAGTCAAGTGCTTAATGAGCGTCAATTAGTGTTTTTAACTTTGTAGATAAGATTATGCATGATTCTTTAACTAGAAGGCTAGATAGTTTTTGTTTCTTTTCCCAACTTTTGTAAATGGGTGACACCCCTTGGTGTCTTTTCAATGAATTATTTTACCTATCGAAAAAAGAACAACCTTGTGCATGATGCAAAGACATATAAGTTTTGCGAGAGAGAGAGAGAGAGAAGCAGTGGAAAAGTTGCTTCTAGAATCTAGACAATGATCTGTTCATGATAATTTAAAGATTGGAGGATAATTTCAGAATATTCTAAATAGATTGGTTAGGTTGCAGAAGGGTCAAGGCAGGTTATTTTTATTGACTAGCACATAAGACCAAGACCCTCCCGGGTAGGGTGGATAATCTTCAGACTCATCTCATAGGCTCTAGTTCTACAATCACATTGAAACAATCATGACATCTCAAAGAACATACTAATGGGTTAGTCTCTTTATCACTTGTCACAAAATGGTGAATCCAAATTTCATCACAGTGATCTAAAATTAATCAAGTTGAATCTACTGAAAACGTCCACTAGACTAGCGCTTATACTAGGCCAATACTTGAATTATTAGAAGATATCTTACCAGCGGCACATGAGTACTGTCAATTGCAACACTAAACAATTCATCAGCTTGGCATCTTTCTGGAAATGAATCATTTGCCTTCCTACTGACTGATTTTGTCTGTCTGTGTTTTACATCAGAAACCATTACTCTATTCTGTGATGATGTGGAACAGGATGAAGGGGACCCACAGGTGGCTGAACTGTGAATATCAGCGCGTTGTGATAATCCAACAAGATGCTCAGGCTTCTGTACAAAAAGCCATGTATTTCTATTCAGTTAGAATGACTATTATTCTCACTGTCTCTGTCCATCATACAGACCTGACTATTTATTTGTAAGGGAAACAAATAGCTAATTTCATAACAAACTATGCCAGCTCAACAATTCTGTTGAGAAGTGAGAAATCAGAAAACTGAATGCAGGGATTAATATATATTCCAATATGACAGAACACTAAGGATAACCAAAAAACAAAGACAAGAATAGGAGAGAAAAAAATGGACAAAAAAGAAAGGATGCAGAGAAGTATCAGCATTAGAAGCGTAAGTATTAAGTTCTATGTAAGACCTAGTTCCGAATCTAATAGGTTGAGTTCATGATACAACACTGAGCATAACCTAATAAAAAAGACATGAAGAGGTGGGCAAAGAGAAACCAAAAGAAAGAAACTACTGAAGAACAAATATTGGATTCCACAAGCAATTCAAAGCCCAATAAATAGAAATTATAAAACTAAGAAAGAATCTTTCCAGGGAAAAAGAAATTCCTCATGAGCAGGAATTCGTTAGCCTCTTTCTTTTCCGAAAGATGTTAGACTTTAGTTCTTAGTTTCATGTGAATCAAGAAATGAAATTGTCAGTGGTAGGGTGAGGGTGAGGACAATCTTACTCTTGATTTCAACCATCCAAGCATTCCTCTTTTTTTATTCTTTGTAGAATCCTTTACCATTTCATCTAGATTGGCGGCATTGTTACATCCTTCTATCAGTACCTCAGAATCTAGGCTTACATCATCATCTTCAGATACGTATTCCTGTTTCTTATCTGGTAAATATGCTAGCTGCAACAATTCCAAAAGTACAAGAAATTATCATAATTTGCCACATATTTTGTTAAACATGTGACTTGAGATTTTTTGTTTACAAAAGCCAACATGGAATACTGAATGAAGCACCTCATCTTCACAGAACGACTGCCTTGTTCTGCGGACAGCCTTCTGAGGGATACTTGTTGGTGATGTATTTTTTGTTGAAACCAAAATTAATTTCGTCAGGCGCTGAATTCTTCCCATTAGAGCTGCTTTTTCTTGTTCCTCCTCCAAACTATACCGCAATCTGGCTTGACCTTCTTCCACCTTCAACATCATTTCCGGGATGGGGCAGGAAAAGAATTAGAAGACATTGGGAACACAAGAAATATAGAGAGAATAAAACACGTACATATTTCATGCTTTTCTGCACCGCAGGTATGCTCCCCATGAACAAATTCTAACAGCAAATTGTGAATTCAATGACTAAGCATTTGAAGAAAAGACTAATTAACCTCTAAAGTGTGGATCCTAGCCCTTTAGTAAATAAATAAAAAAACACACTCTGGTTGGAGAATTTCTAAATCTGACCAAAAACCATGCAACATCTCTTGGTGTACAGAATTGAATCCATATAGAATACAGTGTGCTGCACAGTTTTGAGCATGATTCAGTTAGCAAACATATATGATTTAGAAACTTCTAAATCAATATCCTACCTTCATTCAGTGAGATGTCCTGATAGATGACCCTAATTATCGATCCACCTAAGGAAGAAATAGATGCAGAAAAGCCTAACACGACAAAGACATCCAAGATCCATACTATCTTAGCATGTTGGAAGAATTTATTCTCAAGGAAGAAAAGTCAATCCAAAGAATTGATAGATGACAGAGATAAGAAGCTAAATTGATCTAAAATACAACTAAACTAGAGAAATTGAAGGAAGACAGTAAGCTGGAGCTAAAATATGACTAAGATATCTTAATACTCAATTCATCCCTGAAAAACTATTACTGTAGAAGAGAAATATATATAGGAAGACTACACATTACTCGCCACATGGGCCCTTCTAGAATTCTTACTCATGTGCTAGTTTCTAAACATCTAAAAGATACCCTAACTTATTTAATGAACTACTAAATACCCCATAAACCCGATTCCTAACAATAGATAAGCAGTGGACAGCAGTATAAAAGCACCACCGTACAGCCCAAGGAGAAAATTACCTAAAAATTAAAACCAGCTACATGCAAATATGAAATCTCAAAGTCCTGCTACGTCTCAGAATAGGCAGACCACAACGTACAACTATTCATGAATAAAAGACCAAAGCATGAATAACAAATATCTTCGGATCCAAAGTATTCCCGAGTGAATTAAGATGCTATAGTACAAAATTCTTGTTAAACATAAAACAAGTCCACCCACATGCAGTGACTCATACCTCCTGAATCTTTAGACTGACCAAATCTTCTTGGTTCAATGCGCTCATAGATGAATTCTCTGGGGCATGCTTCAATCCCTGAAGCTCTTGCTTTAGATTGGAAATTTCCTTGTGGTATTTTTTAATGAGAGACTTCTCATCCAATATCTTCAAAAAATAAAAATAAATGATAAACAATCAATAAGCAGCTCCGAGAACTTCTCTGAGAACATATTACAAGGAGAACATTGAAGGGCGGGAAATCTCAATTTCACCTTATTTTGAGAAGCCTTTATTTCTACGTGTTTACTCCTATGCGCAAACTTCAGTGTATTGTGAGTTTCTTCGCTGTTGCTAGAGGCAGGGGTCACAGTGCAAATAAGCTACAAAATGATGAAAACATGCATGAAAGAATCCTAAAAAACCAGAAACCTATATTTAGAGAGAGAAGTCAACAATGGAGAAAGTGATGGGGAAGGGGAAGGAGAGGGCGAAAGAAACAAGTTGAGGGAATATTGTTGAAATGAGAACACAAACAATAGTACTGATGCCCCATTATGGTATGAACCTAAAATATAACTTACTGAAATCCGTCCATGACCACTGAGAGAAGATTGCAACAAACGAGTGAGCTTTGAATCACGGTACGGTATATGGGTCGCCTTTCCATCAACTAGCTTAGAGATCACCTGTTATCATGGATAAGATCTGTATTACAGGAACCACAATCATATGATAGCTTAAAGCATTATCAGCCAGATGAGAAAGACTTCAAAGCTACGGTGATCATGTCAAACGGGAAAGAATATACCACCAAAACTGCCAGTGCCCATAATATTCAATTCAAGTATAGGAATGATAGTTCATTTAAACAACAACAATTTATAGAAGCCCGACCAGGTTGTGTGGACGAGGTTCCCTCCACCAGTTTTGGGTGAAAAGTAGCATATGATGCTTTTGTGGAAATGTGCATATATTTCTGGTGAACAGTAGTTAAATTCTATGATGATCAATGTAGAAAATTATATGGCTGGTTTAGAAAAGTACCAAGCAGAGAAAAGTAAAGTAGCCACTTACAGTGCCAAGAGTTAGCAAGCTTTTGTTTATGTATGAACCCTCTTTTCTACGGAATCCATTTGTTTCAGTCTTGGAGCTTTCTGACCCAGCTAGATCTATCAAATGCTGTAAAAGAAGGCAAATGAAAAAAAAAATAAAAAATACAAGATCAGTACGGATATGAATACACAGATTCTAATAGGTGATTAAGAGGAAATGAAAAGGGCAGGAAAAGCAAATGCAGATACGTATATAAAAGTAAAAGCTTTCTTTAAACATGAAAATATAAGAAAGACTTGCCAACTGAGACAAAGTTACATCTTCTTCCGCTTGACTTTTACCACGTGGACTGCCTTCAATTGTCTGGAAGGCAAACAATATCAAAACACAGTAGCAATGATTAAATTAATAAAAATATGCTTGCAAGGTAATTAGAATAGTAGATTAAAAGAATGTAAAAATTGCATAAAATATAGACACAATATCTGATGTACTTGGCAATGGACGCTCAATAAACTTTATGGGACATGCATTTGATCACGACCATCATGGTGAACTGGGCAAGGAGGAGTCAGTAATATCG
Source organism: Macarthuria australis (assembly GCA_900322265.1). Taxonomy (NCBI): domain Eukaryota; kingdom Viridiplantae; phylum Streptophyta; class Magnoliopsida; order Caryophyllales; family Macarthuriaceae; genus Macarthuria; species Macarthuria australis. The sequence continues at coordinate 8,180 of ONZE01001344.1, forward strand.
AGCAACATGCTCATTTAAGCTTAAATTCTATATTCGCATTTTTATATGTTGGCGTGCGTTGGCTCTGGTTTTGTAAAAAAAAATTTCCAGTATTTAGAGTTTTTTTACCACCCAAGCTAGTAGCGTTTGAGCTTATTTATAACTCATGTACTCAGTTAGAAGAGGGCAGATTATGCGAATGATATTGCTGGTTTTTTTATTAAATTATTTTGGAAAATACTCCTGAACTTCTAGCTAGTATCTATTGATTTGGTGTTGGATAAAAGGTGAGAAGGCTATTGGGCTCAATCAAGGAATGATTCAATTTTGCTTTAGCTGAATCTTTAGGGCTTTCCTTGCAAATCAAGCTAGGTGATTGGGGTGCAAAATCCTTGCACTTTGACTAGACATATCCACGTCTCTATTTGATTTTACGTGCTGTTCTTTAGTTTAAGATGTCAGTTCTAGAAATCAGTACAAAATCATCACAAAAACAGTAGCATTTGTTGCTCCTTTATTCTGTTTGGCACAAAGACTTGCAGTGAATGTTGGCATTATTTTTCCTCGGGCATTTTTCGACTTGCATCATTTTGGTATCAGAGCTCGATTGAAAATCCTTGCGAGAGGTTGCAGTATCTCAAAGAAATCAAAATGCTCAGCTGCATACAATTCTAAAAAGAGCACTTTTTGGTTTGATATTGGCATGTATTTTGGTTGATTGTGCATATGATTTTAGTCGGTCTATTACATAACACTTGGGACAAATTTTGGAAACTCCTTCAAGGGTATTAAAGGGGCCAAAATCATGGTAAGAAAGATTGTTGATTGAACTGGGGAGAAATCCCAGCTCAAAAAATTCTGCTCCTACAAATTGCTCAAAAACTATTGGTTAGAGGTTATATCATTTTTGGCTGATTTCTGTGTATATATTGGCCAGCTGATTCCACTATCTTTGGGTAAGTTTTGAGAGGTATCTATGGGAATATTGGGAGCCCAAAACATTGGCTGAAGTCCTTCTCAATTTGGCTGAACAAAGGAAGACGAACAGCTGAACACGGCTCACTTGGAAACATTTCATCAATTCTTGGGCTTCAGCTATGCAGCCATTTTTCGGGAGCCTTTGATCAGCCTAATTTGGTTATTGGGAAGCCCATTTGAGGCTCTGGGATACTTGGGAATCACTATGAGCCACCAAATCTTCTTGGTTGAGAGCCACCACTTGTCAATCCACAAGGAGTCTTTTGAGGCTCTCATTCACCAAAAGGAGACATAAAAGTATGCATAACCTTCATAGGAGCCACATGTAGGGAAGCTCTCATTAGTTTCCAAGAAGACAATCAACCACGGCTCAGCCCATCATCGGTCAGTGACACTCCTTGTTTTAAACTAACCATCTTGTGTCTCATGCCTTCTTATGATGTGCACGCGGGGTAGGATTATCAAAGGCATGGTCACACCATGACCATGCAGACTATGGAACATAACAGCACCGAATATCACAGTAAATAATGGGTAAAGATGTAAGAATTTAAAAATAAATGGAAGTTGTGAAAGGACAAACTATGGTCATCTATATATTAAGAGTAGTGCATGGTATAATAGAAAACTATTTTCGTAAAAGAATATGAAGTACCAAGGTGAAAATGGTGTGGCTTCGACTGCTAAGTAAATTGAAGTTGTTGGAGCCAACATGTCTGTGCTCTGAAAACATCAAAAACAAAACTCAGTGAAATGTTTAACCAACAACTCAGATGCATAACTAGAGAAAACTTTAGCTATGAGGAAGGTGCCATTGACAATGTTTGTGCACCAAATGAAAATAATATACTTGATAACACAATTAAAAATACATGTAACCTTCAAGCACGTAAAGCAAGAAAGAGATTCATATATATCTTTTCAACGAAAACTGTGACTCTAATCCACATACCTTCGCCAGTAGCAATCAATGATAGTGCATGAGCAGGGGAGAGAACAACTTCCTCTTTTATGCCTTCTACATAGGCTCCCTGCAAATGATATAGCCAACAATAGCAGGAAAAGTCACTTGGATTTGTTGATAATGGGGAATAACATTAACCTACCTTTGACGTTCTTATTGGTTCCTCAGTGGTGAGAGCCATTGAACGAAGAATTTGTGTAGGAACAAACAAGTGTTTCAAGGTGAACCATGCAGTACACTCAACTAATGGGGTATTCCATTGAGTCTATTACTAGAACAAGTAGGTTGTGGTAGAAAGTAATTGTCTGAAAAACTCCATTGCAGTCACTATATGGATTCTGGAGTCAAATTAACTTTAAATGTGGATAGGTGGATTTAGATTTCAAATTCTTATTTGGTCAAATTTCTTGTTTGGATAACACTTGGATTTAGATTTCGATTTCGATATGGTCCAAACCAAGCAGAAGGATCATCAACCACCATCAATTTTTGTTCCTCCCTACCAATATCCGCAGCCAATCTTTACCTCCGTTGTCTGGGGTTCATAAAATCCAAATCCAAGTGTTATCGAAACATGATTTGGATTTTAAATGCGAAATTGTAAATTTAGGATTCCATATCAAGAAACTAAAATCAAATCCTTGAATGCAAACGCAGCCTGATGTCATTTAACATATCATAGTTCTTTCATTATTAAATCATTGATTATTATATATCTGGAAGCAAAACTATCATAACTTTAATTCCCTCCATCACGAAAACCTTATCTTCTCCCTCTTGTCCACTCCACAAACTCTTAAATTCCATACTCACACTGAAACTTGGACCCAGCTTTTCTGCAAAAAATTGAAAGATAACTTTCTGGAACAACTTCTGCAACTGAAAACGAATTGCTAAAAATGGGATTCTTAAGTCCTTTTAATAATTCTTAAGATCCAAAAACCAAAGTTAATTGTTAAGTCTTTTATATTAGCCTATTTACCTGAGCATCTTCACGAAGTCTTAGGTTTTGCCCTGTTGGATCCAGCAAGTCATTTATAACCTGAAAGAGGAATGAAAACGATTAAAGAGGCACAAGGTGGCTAGATCGCAAGAGACACTTCAACTTTAGTCCAGGATTTATGCAAAAGATTTGAACATACTTAACTCCACATCTTCACAATACTACGATTGAGTTTTATCATTTTTCCTCCCCTTTTTATTTTGTACTACCAACATAACCATTATTATTAATGTATATCATCTACATCATCAATATTATCATCACCATTTCAACAACATTGTCATCATCATTATCATTATCATTATCATTATTGTTAATAGTATCATTCTTAGTATACTAATACTATTGTCAATATTATGAATACTTTTTACATACTACTATCGCTGTGTTTTCTTCCTTTGGCACATAGTATGAGCACATAGTGAGGCGGGACCTTATTAGGTGGTTTTATTGTTGTTTAAAATGTTTGTGTTCTCTTCGCTTTATGTAGGAATACTACTAAACATTGTATGGCTTATGGCCCAAGCTTTTTAGGGTTGTCGCCTTATAGAAGTAGCCTACCTGCAAACGTTTTTGGGATATTTATTTACAATTAGATCCTTTTTTGCTGATTTCATATTTTTCCATCACCATAGACACTCACAATTTTTATCAAGTATATGCCCAATTCAGTCCAAGTAAATTAATGGCATTGTAGATGTGTATATCAGCTAGTGGATCTATTTAACCATTTACATTAGGCTGTTGTGCAAGTTCGTTTATATCAAAGTAGTCAGTACTTAATCAATCTTGGTTAAAAGAAGATTTCTTTTTTCTTTTTCTTTTTTTCTTCTCTCCCCTTCTTTGCTGGGAGGGGTGAGGGGGGACAACACAATAGACGTCCCTTCATTTTCTGTTTTCCCCTTTAATTTGTTTGTCTCATCTTGTTATAATGTCAATGAATTGAGATAGTTGCATTCGTAAACTTTCTACCTGCCTGCAAGTCATCACATATTTACAGGAACTAGTGTCGCCATGACTAGCCTAGTGCTAACAGGAGCTAGTCATATTCGACATAGTTGATTCAATAACCAAATGCAATCAACTACACTGGAGGAAAAAAGAGGAAATAAAAAAATCATAATAATAAATAGCGCTTCTAACCTCGTTATAAATTTCCAGATAAGAAACACGAAGAAGAAACTCCCTCCCAGGCGTCTGATACGCATGATTCATTTGTGAGATACACATCGTAAAAGGAATCGCAAATAAATAGGAGTTTGGCAAGCTACCTCCTGGATGATTTCGAAGACGTCTTTTACTGCCAGTGGGATAATTCCAGGTGACTTCTGTACTCCCTGAAATTAAAATCACAAAGTCACTACAGCAAGTTATCCAAACAGCAAGCAAGGAGAGCACAACCAGATGGTTTTCCAGAAGACGCAGTGAAATCTTGCAAGAACAACTGTCTAGTCTTAGCTAAAAGGCAATTACTTGCATAAATCACAAAACAACTAGCGAGTCATTTATAGGTACCTAGGGGTCTCAGCACTTAATTAGAAAAATAGAAGTGATAAAAGGGAACCATTAAATTTTAAATCTGTAGCTTGAATTTTAAACATTTCAGGGACCACGTAGCAATTTTATCATTTATATCAGTATTGGATCAGGTCAGGAATAAGCTTATAACCCTTTGTCAAAAGAACACAAACAGTGTTATTCATCAGCTTTATTCATGATAGGATTCACCCCGTTTTTATCTTCTTTCGCCTTTTTCTTGTCCTAAAAAACTAAGAAACACATTTTCTTTTACCTGTGAGTAGTATTTAGTCAAAATTGTCATTCTTCCATCACAAAGAGACAAATCCTAGTGAAAAAACTAAATATAGTATAAGCTTGTCAGGCAATGTAAATAACTTTTGTGAAAATCACACCACCTACAGAATAAGCTATATACTTCTAATCATCCACGAGTACTTTAATCTTGTCCACCCCGAGCAAGACAAGAAGTTCACTTTTTCCTAGAAGAACAGTTATATTGTCATGGTTTCCCTCCGTTACCTGCTGAATATCTTGAACTTCTAGTAAATCACAAGATGCATAACCCTCGTGTTTCAAACTATGAATTGTTGAGCCTGAATCACTTCGCCCACGGCATTGG